>JAURVB010013022.1:0-115453 GCA_033002965.1 Piper betle
GCTATACATAGCAATACACGCTTCTTCGAGGTGTGGAGTTATCACGATCTATCAGGAATAGAACGACCCTCAGACCAATCCAGAGCCCGTTGGGACTTATACATGCACCCTCTCACAGTATGTGTTAAGTTCATTCCTTTATCTCTTGGCTCACAAGAAAATTTAATAAAAACTATATTATATGGTTGGGAAGGAAAATCTATAAATAAAATCGAAGGCAACTTGCTATGAATCAAAGTTAAAATAGCTCTAGGGATCTCATCCTCGAGGGTTCTTAATTCCGAAAAACATAATGTTTAAATAACCTGTGTTAAGTAGAATCCGATAAAATTGCCGCTCAGCACGTCCTACGATTTGCAAAATAAAACATCAATAGAATTGAACAACAAATCAGAAGGCAAATCTTACGAACCTAGTAGAAGATCCAAACAGGGTCTCGCGCCTAGATAGTGAACTCCTACTTCGCACCTACGCAAACAAACTGCACATTAATGCTCATGTTAACTATGTAATGCATGTATGAAATAGATGATGATGAATATGATCATAATCCTAATATCAAAACAAAATATGCTATACAATATGATCAATTTGATAACAATCTTCTAATTAGCTTAGTAACCCTAATGATGATGTTTTTTACTTAAATAAATTGACTAATTCTAATTATGCTATTTTTCTCTTAATTATGCTCACTAATCCTTAATTATGACATTTTATATGTAATTAACTTTGCAATCCTAATTATGACATTCCACATATAATTTCTATTATTAATTAACTTCGTAATCATTAAACAATTAACTAACACAATTATAACACTAATACACAATTTTTCACAATTGTAAACATCATTACTTTTATATAAAATCTCCTATTCAAGTAATTCAAATCATTATTAATTACTATCAATCGTGAGTTTAATTAAGAAATTAACAATGTAACACACAATTATCATGAATTACAAGATTAATATATTAATAAAAATTATGAATGATACGAACAATGATTAAAATGAATTAAAAATCTAAAATTAGAAGAGTAAAGAATATTTTATTGTGATTGGAATTGAATGAGGGATGATGGTGGCAGAAGCCGCTGCTGCGACAGTGATTGTCGCACGACGAGGAGGAGGGCTAGGAAGGGGGGTAGGACTATGGTTAGGTGGGAAATTAAGTAGGACAGTGGCCATCGGCTGGAATTTGGCCGGAATTGGGTCAGGGGGTGAGGTGCAACTGCGTAGAGGAGAGGAAAGGGGGAAAGGAAGGAAGGAAAGGTCGACAAGGGAGGGTTGGCTGAACAGCGGTGCGGTGACCGACAGCGGCGCTGCAAGAAACTGGGGGGAGGAGTCGGTAGTGAGTAGAGGAAGTGGAAAGGAAGAAGGGAAAAAGGAAGGAGGAGGGAAGGTTGAGCAACGGCGGCACGGTGGCCAGCAGCGATGCTACCGGCAGCTTGTATCTTGCACAGCGCGTAAGATAGCAGGTGGGGCGGGGTGGGGTAGTGTTGGGGTGTGTTGGTCGGTTGGTTGGGAAGAAAAACGAAGGACGTGGATTTTTTTTCCTAAAATTTTACAATCACCTAGATAATATTAATTAAGTGTAAAATAATTTTTAAAGTTTTCTAAAAAGTATCTTAACGCTGTAAAAACGAATTAAACATGTCATAAACACGAGTCAAACATGTCATTAACGCAAGTTAAAACTAAAAATGGAATAAAATAAGCTCGACATTCGTTGAATAACATGTTCTAAAAAAAACTACCAATCTAACTGAAAATCCTAATCAATGAGTCTTAATAAAATCAATGGCCTAAATCTAATTTCTATGATCAGAAAAAATAAAATAACATCATCATAACATATTCTCGTATATATTGATAACTCAGTCGGCTATTCCGTATTCAATGCTATATACTCATATAGACATCGTAGCATGTATACTCGGTTGGTCTATGCATATAGGTTCTGAAAGCTTAACTGACCCAATTGATTAAACTATAATATTCTGACTCAAGTTACAGGTTTTATAGTAATAATTATCATCTGCCGAATATCAAATGGAGTTCTAATTAAATTGACTATTTTTATTTATAAAAAAACATCTAACTTTTTAGTTCAAATTTATTAATTAATCTTAGACCAATCCTTCGAGGATTATCGAAGGGACACCCACTTCTAAATATAAGTAAGATATTACTACAAGCCAAGTCGAATTTAATTGATCATAGAACACAATATTATTTCCAATCAATAATAAAGTACTAGTCAAAAGACATGTCGCGTGAAAGGCAAATTTGAAATTTATTAATAACATTTTATTAACTTATAAAAATAAATTCTAAAAAATATGGCTAATTATTATTTGTAGATAAAGATAGGAATATCCATTTAACTTTTCAAAAATACCCAATTTTATAGTGCTATGGTTATGTAAAATATTTAAAATAATTTTAAATTTATATTAAAAATAATTAATAATTTTAATTAAGTTGGAATTAATAAATAAAAGATTTTAATTTAAGTAAAATTATGATATTTAAGTGGAACTTATCATTTTTTAGATTTTTAATTTGTATAAAATTATACCTTAAACTTTTTTAACAATAACTAAAGCAAATAAATAAATAAAAATCCTAGATTGTATAGTAATCTTAAATTAAAAATCCTCTATATATTATAGTCCCCTTTATTGAATGTAGAAGTTTAAATTAGGCATGTCTATGAACCAACATATGTATGTAGTATTCATCAAGTCATTGATATTGGATGTATAAATGCTCATTGTAATCTTTCTAATTCATTAATGAAGGTTCAATTGTTCTGATGGTATCAGAGCAGAAAGATCTCTTTCTTTCGCTTCTTCTTTCTTCTTGATTCAATGCAAGTTTCTTGAATTTTCTCTCAACAAAAATAGTCTAATTCTCACGGTTCTGCAATACTCTGCTTCATGACAGGATACTCTAATTCTCACGATGATATCCTTTGTTTTGCTGAAATTTCATTCATTTCAATATATTGATCTAAAAGGCAGTGGCTTTGAATTCTCCTAGTGAATCTCATTGATCTACTATTGTTGAACCAACTATGGACTCATCTTTTACTGATCTTGTTATGACATATCAATGGTTTCCTACCTATAGTTCTCATTCAACTGCATCTAGTTCAATGATTCCACAATATTTGATGAAATATCCCTATCTTATTCATATTCATACACCTTTCTCAGATTGCTAATCTCATTGAGTCTCAAGGATGCATTGTATTTTTTAATGGAACAAATTCCTGCATCATCTCAAACTATACTTCATCAGTCACATGATTCTACTAAACCTACTACTCAACTAGTACCAAATCTAAATTATTTTGCTTGGAAGAGAACTGATAAGTTGATCAAAGGTTGGATAATAGGTACCTTGAGCGAAGAAATTTTAGCTCAGATTATAGGAATTGATTCTGCTGCTGATGTTTGGAGTGCATTAAAATACAAGTTTGTAAAGGCAACGATGGATAAGGAACTTGCTCTGAATCATCAAATGCAAGTTCTTAAGCATGAGCATTGTGATTCTCTGAATGATTATTTGAGTAAGTACAAAATAATCTATGACAAACTTGCTGCAATTGGAAAATCATTAACTGATGATCGAAAATCATTTTGGATGCTCAATGGACTGGGAGCAAACTACCAGATGTTTACAACCATGATTCTAAGGCCTCCCTTACTTGATTACTCTAAAATTTTGTCCATGTTGCATAGCTATGAGTCACATATTATCCTTTAAGTTGGACAAAAGTTGTTTCTCATGTGGCCTTTGCTGCACATAAAAGTCAAAAATCCAAATTCTCATCACAAGGTTTTTCCTCTGATAAACGAGGATTCACTCTTGCAACTACTACAACATATTCAACATCTTCCAACAATGTGGCATTCACTCCTAAACACCCGTCTGCAATGAGGATGAATTAAAAGAGGCACTTAAAACTTTCAAATTAGTTTGTCAAACCTGCCTTAAACCTAGACACAATGGTCACAAGGGCTTCAAAAGATTCAACAAGGAATTTAGAATACCAACTCTTCAATCTGATACTAAAACTGTCCAGCAAGCACTAAGTGCTCTTCAAATGAATACTGATGATGTTTCTCAATGGCTCCCTAATTCAAGTGAGTCGTTTCATATGACAAACTCTCTTCATCTCTTTGACACCTATCTACTTATTCAAGTTCTGAAAGTGTATTAATTGGCAATGGGAAGAAACGTTCTATTTAGCACATTAGTAATTTCACTCTTAACACCTCATCTGGATCTATTACTTTGAAAAATGTTTTGCATGTTCCTGAATTGAAGCAAAACCTACTATCAATCAGCCAGTTCACAACTGATTTTAATTGTGATTTTCAATTTACTCATACTGGCTTTCTTGTCATTAATAGAGGGAGTGGACAAGTAATTCTTCAAGGATCTAAAGCTAACAGTCTCTACAAGATTACTTAGTTGCAGCATTTTGGCTACTTCTCCAAAATACTAGAGAAACAAACATCTTCTCTTTGGCATACTCGACTAGGGCATTGCTCTACTGATGTACTTTTGCTTCTCAAAAATTCAAATTTGATAGAAACTGAGCTTGCAGCTAATTCTTTATCCATCTATTCAAGTTGTCAGTTAGCAAAATCCACTCATTTACCATTTTCAAACTATAAGAACTGCTATTCTAATCCACTTAATAAAGTACATTGTGATCTTTGGGTTCCAGCACTTATTATTTTGGTTGACAACTTATGATATTATGTCATTTTTGTAGATGACTGTACCAGTTCACTTGCTTTTATCCTTTGTGCAATAAATCAGATTTCTACAATGTCTTTCTTGCCTTTGATAAGTATGTTCAAAGACAATTTTTACTTAAAATCAAATGTTTACAATCTGATGGTGGTGGTGAATTCATGTCCACAATGATGCAAAATTATTGTTTATTCAAAGTATAACTCAACAGGTCTCTTGCCCATACACACCTCAACAAAATGGTAGAGCTGAAAGATGACATAGAACAATTATCGAAGTTGGACTCTCCTTGCTATTTCACAGTGCTATTCCATCTCAATTCTAGACATGCAACTTCTCAACTGCAGTTTACATCATGAATCAAAGGCCTTCATCAATTTTACAACACAACATTTCTCCATACTTTTCTTTGTTTAAAAAGCATCCTGACTACTCTTTCAAAGTCTTTGGTTGTTGTTATCCCTGTCAAAGGCCCCAAAATGGACACAAGTTTTTGCCAAGGTCGTTGCCATGTGTTTTCCTTGGATATAGGTCTCACTACGAGGATATATCTACAATCATATTCCTTCCAAGAGGTTCTTTACATCTAGGGATGTTATTTTTTATGAACACTCATTTCCTTACAAGTTGTTCTTGTTGAGATATTCCCTCCTATGAGAACGCGTTCAGTCACATTGAAAGTCGTGAAGACATGAAGATAAACCAAGAGGTACGATGAATTCGATGAGAATTTGTGGAATACATAAAGAGACTCATTAGTGAGGATTCCAATACTCAAGAAGTAGTGTTTGGAGTTGGCTCTTCATTTCCAAGTGGTATTCATATCTCTAATCTATAAATATGTGATTAGAGGTATGTGTTTGGTGTGCTTTCCCTTTGGGGAAGTTCTATGGAGTGTTCTCCTTTAGGGGAGACTTGAGGGATTACAGATCTAGGCAGGGTTACTATTGGTAGCGCATGTGGGAGAAGAAAGTGAAATTGTTTGTTGTGAGGTGAAGATATGACTCTGGGGGTTCTTCGACAAGATCAACAGTGGTTAATTTCTTTTCTTTCCCTACCTTTGTCTGTGGATTGTAATTGGGAGTAGTGTTACTCTTTTGGGTGGAGTTTTCCACATTTGGGTAGAGTTTCTACTTTTATTGGGGTGAAGTTTTTCACACTTTGGTAGAATTTTCTATATGTATTGGGAAGAGTTTTTTCACATATAATAGGGAGTGGTTTCACTCACAAGGGGAGAGTTTGGAGAAGTTTTTCATCATCTCAAGTTGAAGTGGGGTCATAATCCAGGGTGTGAGATTGATCCATTTTTTCATTTGAAGTGTATGTTAGTTTTCTCAATTTCTCAAGAATTGTATCTTTCAGATCTTGTTATTGATCTGATTTAGGTTAGGAGAGTTTTCTCAAATTTTATTTCGATACTTGATTGTAAGAGATTTCTTAATCAAAGTTGATCGAGTAGGTTGGTTTTCTTTTCTCTAAATTGGGAGGAAAGTTTCCATCCATTTTTATCTTGGGTGTCTCCTATTCATTTCATCGAGTAGGGGAAATATTTTCTGGCTTGTTTTCGTTGGAGTGTATATTTCCCAACAGTTCTCTCAACACAAGGATTCTTGTTGTTCTGAAACTGAATTGAAAAATTCAACCTACATGGATTTGGTTCCTTTCACAATTCATAAGCCAGACACAAGTGTTGCTAGCTCTGTTAGTACTAATCCAACATCATCCTATTCTAAGTCTTCTATGCATCCATCCAATACTGACTCTTTTGAATCAACAATTCCTATTGTTGTATCTTCCTCATCCATTCCTTCTACTACTATCGAAAGTATTGTTACCGTGGTACCTACTATCAAACCTCATCACTCCATGATTACCAGGTCAAAGCTTAGTGTTGTTAAACCAAATCCAAAATATGCACTAATGGTGACTACCAAACTTGAAGATATTGTCACAGAACCGCTTAGTGTCAAAGTAGCTCTTGAACATTCAGGCTAGCTTTACGCTATGCAAGAGGAACTTCAAGCTTTCAGAAGTCAATCAAACCTGGGATTTGGTACCAAGAACTTTTGACATGAAAGTTATAGGAACCAAATGGATTTTTCTTGTCAAATACAATGCTGATGATTCCATAGAAAGGCTCAAAGCTTGCCTTGTTACAAAAGGTTTTAATCAGCAAGGAGTAGACTTCTCTGAAACTTTTCCTCCTATTGTAAAACTAGCAATGGTGCATACTGTTCTTTCCCTTGCTGTTGTAAAGAATGGAACATTCTTCAATTTGATGTTAAAAATGCCTTCTTGCATGGAGAGCTTCAGGAGACTGTCTAAGTTTCTCAGCCACCAGGGTTCAAGAATTCAGCATTCCCAACATATGTATGCAAGCTTAAGAAAGCCTTATATGGCTTGAAACATGCTCCACGTGCTTGGTTTAATAAGATTAGCTCCTTATTCTCAAAAAGCTTTCACTCGAACATTGTTGATTCTTCCTTGTTTGTTCTTAGAAAGGATGGTGTAACGACCCGGCCCAAAGTGTAACGTAACGAGCCTAAGTTATTTCTTTAAAATGGTTAACCTAATTTAAAGATCTATAATCCATTTTCACTTAGAAACAGGATCTTCTCCTAGTAGGTATTAGATGTAGGATTAAGTTGAGGGATCTCACAATCCACCCACCTTAGGAAATTTCATCCCTGAAATGCCTATACTTGGCCTGTTGCTAGCCCCTGCCCACGACTTTTCTGGCTTATGACCGGCAGCCTAGCCAACGTCCATAGTCCACCCCACCATCTAATTACTCTGATACCACCTGTACTGACCCGACCCAAAGTACAACATAATGGGCCTAAGTCATTTCTTTAAAATGGTTAACCCAAGTTAAAGATCTATAGTCCATTTTCACTTATAAGCAAGATCTTCTCCCAGTAGGTATTAGATGTGGGATTAAATTGAGGGATCTCACAGATGGTATATGGTTGTCTTACTCTTGTATGTTGATGACATGTTAATCACAGGAAGCTCTTCTATCCTACTTGATAGATTTTTGCAAGACTTGAACAATGAATTTCCAATGAAAAATCTTGGTCAGGTGCACTCCTTTTTGGGTGTACAGGTTCAAGCTATTTCTCATGGCTTATTCTTGCCTCAACAAAGATATGCTACAACCATACTGAAAAAGGCTGGATTACTTGATGCAAAATCTTTAGCAACTCTAATTGCATATAAACTAAAATTGCCTGATAACTCTCTTCCATTTCATGATCCTACCTTGTACAGGCAGCTTGTTGGATTCCTCCAATATCTCACGTTTACACGACCAGATATCTTGTTTGCTGTAAATTGTGCTTGTCAAAATATGGAAGAGCCAACTGATTTTCATTTTTCACAAGTTAAGAGAATTCTCGGATATGTCAAAAGCACATTCGATCATGGTCATTTCTTATCTTCTCAACCTGATTTATCTCTCACAGCCTATTCTAATTCTGACTGGGCAGGCTATTCTCAAACGCGCAGGTCTACAACTGGCTTTGCACCTTTCTTGGATCAAATTGCATTTCATGGTCCGCAGAGAAATAACCAATTGTCTCTAGAAGTAGTACAGAGGCTGAGTATCGTGTCATGGCTATCACTGTAGTTGAAATCACTTGGCTTTCATTTCTCCTAAAAATCTTCACATTCATCAAGCATATTCACCAATTTTATATTGTGAAAATCTTAGTGCTTTGCAATTAACAGTCAATCCAGTATTTCATGCTCGCTCCAAGCATACAGAAATTGATCATTACTACGTTAGGAGCAGGTTGTTTTGTACAAATTACAAAGCAAATATGTTCCCTCTTTAGATCAGTTAGCTAATGTGTTTACAAAAGCATTAGTGCTCCGTCCTTTCTCTACCAATGTGTTCAAGCTATGCATTTTCTCTCTGCCTCACTTGAGGGGGATCTTTAAAGGAAAAAATTGAATGTAGAAGTTTAAATTAGGCATGTCTATGAACCGACATATGTATGTCGTGTTCATCAAGTCATTGATATTGGATGAATAAATGCTCATTGTAATCTTTCTAATTCATTAATGAAAGTTCAATTGTTCTCACTTTCTTGGTAAAGACGAAAACAAAAAAGCGCGCAAAAAGCCAACCTTTTGTCGTTCAAAAGAAGTTGCTGGTCCGGTCATGGCGATCATCTCCGAAGTGGAAGAGGAAGAGCACCCCATCCCTTCGGTATAGGAAGTGGGTCAGAAGAGTGAGTATTGCTTTTTCGTTGAAGCTTAGTCCATTTTATTGTTGCGATTGATTTGTTTGATGTTTTTTAATTTGTCCCTAAGTAACTAGGCTTATTTATGATTTAGTTTATACTACGAGTTTGATTATTTTGAAAGCTTGTTCCAACTGACAGTTGTGGCAGAAGTTGTGGAAGTTTTTTAGTCGGATGTTAATGCTAAAATCTATTACTTTGGGTTCTTCATCTAAGGTCTTTCCTTATGTTGAAAAAGTGTTTAAACATAGTTTAGACAATAGGTAGATAGGAAGAAAACATAGATAAATAGGGAGATAAACGTGTATAGAGAAGTTGACAAATAGGGAGAAAGGGGTGAATCCTCTGTGATTACACCACCTATTGTTTCTTTATTTATAACAAAAATTTGGTACAACTAATCCCTGATTTCTAGGGATAATATCTACAACACATTTAACCAATAATTCAAACTTCAAAACTGTCAAGAAAACAGTTAACATCAACATAAACCTCACATGTAGCACAAAATCAAATGCTTCCAACATTTTACTCGATATTTCGGATCTAATAGTTCATTAAAATGACACTTCATTATTAGTTTTTATTTTATAAAAAGATGAATTGTAGCAATAAGAGATGGCATCTTTTGTGGTCTCCTAGAAACTATTTTTCAGTGATTTCAGCCGCTCTTCACTTTGATGGTTTTGTTTGATTATCTTTTCAACTGTACAGTAAAGATACAACTTTTTTTTCTGATTGGTCACAATTGAAACGTTCCATTTCCTATGATAACAGTTTGATCAGCGGCAGAAATCCATGGGTCTTCCTACAAGTGATGAACTGCAAAAGCAAGAGGTGCTTAAGAAGTTCATGGCTCAGGTGCTGTTTCCCTGTTGGTGTCTATCTCTCTATCTTGCCTACTCCTCCTTTTCTCCACAAGACGCAAGCACACAAATCAAACATCCATTTATACATGTGTCCATCTAAAATTGATTGATTTTCTGGTAATAATGCAGCACCCAGAGATGGACTTCTCCAAATTAAATATATCTTGAAGATATTTGCCTCGGTTTTCCCCATACTGGAACTAGTTAGAGAATGTTTCCTCTGGGAATCACAGGTACTTTGGGAATGTGGTTTATGACAAGGACCAGACTGAATTTCTTGGTATGGCAGCCCATCGAGATTCTTCTGGTTTAACTCTCACACAATCAAAATATGGCAAGACGATTGATGTTTTTTTTTAAAAGCCTAGGAGTGATGCTTTTATATAGGCAGATTAAGTCAATTTTAACCTGGCTTTTTGCACAAATTTTCTTCACCAAACTCACCTAAAAAAAATTGGCTTTACTTTGCTTGCTTTTTTTCCCTATCAAAATAGATGGTTCATTAATGTAAATTCGTGTTGGAATGGTAAGATGAATGATCTTTCTTTTTGCTGCTGCGTCGTCTATCATGTTATAGGAATCAAATGTTATCGTCTTCACTAGTATGCTGTTGGCTATATCTCATCAATGAGTTACGGAAGTGTTGTACAAAAATTTTCATTGTGTAACAAGGATATAATCTTCACCAGCTGGTTTTTGGATGACGTTGTTTGGTCTCCAAGGGGTTTCACATATTGTTAGCTTTATTTTATCATCCACAAACCGATGAAATGAACTAATAGATCATCAACCCAAAAAATTTATTCGCGGTATATGAAATATCGAATGTAGCAGAACTCGATGCTTGTCAACAACTTAAATTTTTATCAGGTGATATTTGAATCAGGTGATTTGTGTAAATGGAGTCGCATACATCTCTCACTCTTCCCAGGATAAAATTATCTACAGCATTTTGTGATGTACAGTGTTTGAAAGAGCTGGCTTGTTAGACTTATTATTTATGCGAAAGGTAGTCTAAGACTAGGGTTGTTAATTGAACGAGTCAGCTCGTGAGCATTTAGCGTTCGGCTCGGCTCAACTCGACTTAAAACTCGACATTTAAATGCTCAAGCTTGAACTCGAATCTTACGAGCCGAGCTTGAGCAAGGCCGTATTCAACTCGACTCTACTCAGTTATAACTCGAACTCGACTCGTAACTTGATTCTAACTCGACTCGATAAAATAATATAATAATATAGTCTTTATATTATATATATATATATATATAATATACATCACACACACAATGATATAATTAAGATCGTAAATATTCAAGTTGATGACTTCAAGGTTGTTGGTTTCTAGATGGTAAGTATTCAAGTGTGATGACCTCAAAGTTGATCGAGTTTAATTTACAATTGGAGTTTCAAACTATTCGAGCCAAGTTCGAACACAAGTTAAACTCAGCTCGCTCGCTCGTTTAGCACCCCTATCTAAGATTGCTTTCACTTTGTGGGCACCATTAACCATCCATGTAACCATGGATAGTTAAAATTAGAGCCCTCTTCAATGTAGGGTTGTCATCTGTAGTCATGGGTGGTAAAGATGTAATGCCAATGAAGGGACTATCAGAAATCTCAAAATAAAATATATGGTAGGGGGATCTCTAATTCGAGTTTTAGATAATTAATAATTGAGCTTAATTTTTTAGTTATTCAACTGCTTGAAATTTGTTTAGTTTATAAACTACATTATAATGTAACTTACAAAGGTATCTCAATATGTTATAATCATGTAAATGATACAAAATAAATAAATTTTACATTTCTCTTTAAACTACTAAAAATTTCACTTCACGAAGTTGGGTCAAATTTTATGGCAACATTTTATATCCAATATTCTTTACAAATCAAGGATATTGTAGCATGCATAAATTTGTTATATAAGATCGAATATCAAACTAAATCGAGCTGAATGCACACATTGTCGATCAAGCCTGTGCATGAAATATTTTGTTGACATCGCCTCCTAACGTTATAAGAGCGGGAAACAAAATTTCAACTGCACTTGAGAGAGCTAACTGCAAAAAAGTAGCATCAACCATGTCTTTCATCATCTATTGCGTTAAACATCTTGGCCTCTTCAAGGGGATATCTGCAGTTATAGCATTGTAAATTAACATTATATCAAGAACTAGCACTTGGAGTACACTCTCCCATTTCAGCAAAGACAGATTGGATTACAAGCACTGCCACACATTAAAAGATAGAAGTTACCCTGCAGGTGGCTCCATGTTCCTAAACTCAAAATGTATACCAATATCAAAATAAACAAAAGCCATGCATAATGTGGTAGTATAAATATAAATTTCTGAGACACCACCGTCCCCACTCTACAAAAAGATGTATTAAGTAGCTGATTACAGTAGAATGTTTCTGCCACACAATCCAAACAAACTCGAAATACAACCACATACTGGAAAGATCTAATCCTCACTGATCTATTTGTTGGAGTTGGTCTCTCTCATGAAAATATGTACAATAGGAAGATGTACAGACATGAGGAGATGGGTTTGTGGAAGAACATGAGATTCATTGGTGAGTGTTCTAATACTCGAAGAAGAGTATTTAGAAATTAACTCATTGGCTCCCGGAGGCTGGTCATATGATTATGGTGTTCTGTATACCTTATCCATAAATATATAGTTCGCCGTATTTGTTGGACGTGCTCTCCCTTGTGGAGACGCCAAGAGCATGAGTGTGGAATATGTTTTAGGTGAGGCACTGGCCTTGGAAATACACCAATTTAATATATTCTGAAAGAGATGCTGATTTCTACCTTCGAGAGACCGGAGAAATTTCTAGTACTTGGGGGTTGTGCTGGTCAAGGAGTGAGTTCAGTTACGGACCTCGAAGAAATATCGGAGCCGGCTCGAACTCACTCCTAGGTCAACCTAGCTAACTTTGTAAAAGGCCTCAAAAATGTAGGCTGATCTTGAAGTGAGATCATTAAGGTACAGATTAATCACGAAGGCCTGCCAATTTTGTGTGATCACTTCACCGCGAACAAACCATTTCTCATAATCACTATCCTTAGTCGTCGACCTCTATTCGGAAGTGATTTCACTCATGTATTAGGGAGTGGTTTCCACGTTAAATTTAATGTGCTCTATCTTTTAATACTTATTTTATTATTGTCGGTTCATCATGTCAAAACACAACAAAGAAAAACAATCCCCCGCAAGACATGTTTCCATTCCGTCTAACCATCCACCTCGTAACATTCGGGGAGGCAGATAACCTCTGTCTGTTTACCACATAACCGAGTAATCAATAAAAGCAACCTACAATTAGTATATAACTAGGAAGCTTACTTAAATTTCTGCCATCGAAGTTAAATATTTTTCCACAATTGTCCAACATCTTACAGACATACTGCACTGTGACGGCAGACGAAGCCATAACCTTGGCTTCTATACATTTCAAGGTTAAGACATATTTCCCAACTGATCATCTGATTCATACACACTCATATAATGTACATGATGATGATTTAGTAACAAAGTTATGAATCGATTAACACATATACATACATCGAGTAAACAACATAATTATTGTATGATTTAAATGCACGCCCTTGTTTAATGAGAAAACTAATTCCCAAAGAGATGCTTAGGTTCATCAGTCGCTTAGAATATATTTCTTCTGTGATGACATTCACTTATCCCACGAGCAAATAAGCCCCAAATGATAAAAGAGCCAAAGCATTTACAAGGGAAATACCAAAATGTTAGAAAGGGTGTTTATAAATGTGTATTTAAATCAAATAATAAATATTATGTTAGCTCATTATATATGTTTGTGTGTTGCTGTAACTCAGATCATACTTTTGTCTTTAACCATCTCAACTTTAAAAGAAGGTTAGATGGCAAACCTTGAACTGATAGAAGCCAACAAGTATGGCTTCATCACCTTGAATTGCAAAAAGCTAATAAGCAATTAGCTGTATAGATAATTGTGCAAAAATAATTGAGATCGATGGCAAATATTTAAGCTCTATTAAATTAGAGGAATGATACAACCTTCTGCAGCAGGCTGCCACAAACGCTAATGGTTAAGTTCTGCTAAAACATTTTATTCATAATTACCCTTTTATTTTCAAAGACAAGACAGATCTTCTTCTTCTTCTTATTTTTCCATTGGATACTTAAAGGGTATTGAAGACATAGACACTAAATTAAGATCTACATAATTACAAATGACAAAATATTTTTATGGTGAGATATCCTCCTTGATACCAACTTTCCTCTTTCATCCTTAAGACTAGCAGTGCACAAACATGGGTAGAGTAAGATACAAGGACAACCAATGCAAAATACAAGGCACTTGCTCAAGCATGGGTAGAGTAGGATACAATGACTGCAATGCACAAGCATTGGTAGTTTGATACAAGGCCACTCACAACTGACTATTTTGCACCCGTATAATTTTTTCTACTTTGATGCATTTTAATTTTTAGAAGCTAATAGAAAATCTTCATTAAGTGCAAAAATGAAAATCTAGGACTAAGTTCTTCGCATTGCTATAAGAGTAAAAATGTAACATATTAAAATTTTAACCTATACATGTAAATTTTAACCAGCTTCAAATGATTAAATTAGATTTTCATTGGACATATCCCTAGGCAGCTTCTGCTCTCATTCATTCTATGCTTCCGTCGCTTGCAGTTATTTCTTGCCTTTCGGCCTATTAAATGGTAAGTATTTATTCAACTAAATTTTAATTTATATTATAGAATTAAACTCTCTGTAAAATAAACATAAAAAATTTATAAGACATACAAAAAATAACAAAACCAATGGCGTCTCGAAAAAACAAATTATGTGAGCGTAACATTTTTAATGAATAAACATAAAAATTGAGTTCGATAAATAATAGATTTTTAGTGCGTAAATTTTTTTTTTATGGGTGAGTACAAAGTAACAATTAATATTTGGGACAAAAAAATATAATGTACACAAGATATTGAACTGATAAGTACGAGATTATTAGAAGTTAAAATATGAAATTTACTGATAAATATCGATCATTTAACTAATAATTGTTAAATAAAATTTAATGTTTAATTTGAAGAAGCAAACACAAACATGACTTGCAACATATAAAAGTAAACTTGAGGTCACTAACAAGTCCCTCAATACAAAATTTAGGAAAGCTGCTTCATTACTTTCTTTAAATGAAAAAGAAAATAACAAAAAACTCATCCAAATATTCTACAAGTATATTCATCAATTACCCAAGAAAAAATCTTCTTGACATTACTTACCATTAAATAATCGGATGACGACTGATCATCTGAGGTGTTATCAAAAATAAATAATAATGATAATAATAGTTATGAAGCTCTTAATTTAAGGGTAATGCTGTAATAGTTAAAAGAAATGTTGGGGAATGCAAATATTACAAGTGGATGAACCAGGGATACACTTTCATAGAGGGGAAGGCTTCAATTCTCTCTACTTCCTGGGCAATGTGACAATTAAGCTTCGTTAGCTACAACATAGTAGGTTAGAAGGGGTGAAAGGTTAGAAAATTTTATGGACTTGAAATTAGTTAGATGATAAATATAATTTGAAGATAATTTAAAATAATGGATAACTTAATTGCAATCACAGATTTGCACTTACTACAACAAATCATGTAAGTGCTACAACAGATTTGTTGTCTCACAATTCCGGCCACTTATTACATAAGAGGATTACCTGAGTAACTTAAGTGTTTAATACTATGATACATGAAAATGGTATGACATATTTATAGTCCTTGAGGACCCCATTCATGGGTGTATTTAATGGGTTTCAGTTAACCCCGTCCTCATTTCATATTTACTCTAGAATTTTAATAATAGGAAATTTAATAGTTATCTAAATTCTAAAGTATATAAATATCCATCACATTTTTTAGTTCATACACGAACCTAATGCTATGCTAAATTAGGCTTACTAACTTTCAACTGTGGTTAGGCCGGTGTCGACAATAATGCCTTGTTCACTGTATTTTTTTTAAAAGATTTCTGTGCCATCAAAAAAATTCTTCTATTTATCACTGGCTTATTTGTTTATTTGTCATTTGTTTTTTAAAATAATTATTTATTTGTAATATATTTATTTATCTCAACCTTCTTTCTCAATTAAGTTATACTAAATTAAATTTGAATTAATTAAGTTTTAATTGAGTTCAAAATTGATTTTTAGATATATTTATATTTTTAAAAATATAATATAAAAAATAATTATTTTGCAGTATGTAAATTAAGGAGGATTTAAAAATAAAAAGATATATGACTGAAAAATGATAAATATGACCAAATAATAATAAATCATAAATAAGCTACTAATGAGATTTTTAGTATGTGAAATAATATGTAAATATGATATGATAATAGGGTTCTTAAAGCGAATGATATCTTTTGCTAAATTCCTTGCCAATTTTACACAATACAGAGATACTTTAAAATCCTATTGGTAAATATATATTCCACTTCATATAATCCGAAGTAATAAATTACAAGAAGTTAAACCTGATTCAACAACTTACACCTAATAATCAAATGTCTCCATTTCGATATTTAAAACTTCCCAATATCATGTTTTCCATGATATAACCTGTGTAGACTAGTCAGAACTCAGTGGAATACAATTTGCATTATATACACCGTTGGCATCGCCTCCAAACGTTATAAGAGCGTTAATCCTCATTCAACTGCAATGACAGATAGCTGAAAACCAAAGAAGCTTCACAACCAAGCAGCACCATCGATGAATGCTACAACTGTCTGAACATAAAGTCATAATTCTGATTGAGCTTTCTTCCATAACCATGCATGAATAAACTCTTCTTCATACATATCCCCAAAAAATCCCAAAGAAAATCCAAAAAAAAAATTCAGCTAACTTCAATTCAAAACAAGAAGTTTCTAACAATATTAGGCAGAAGTTCAACAATTGAGATGACTCCCCTTTCACAGAATTATTAACAAGGACTGACAAACTAAAAACACGGCCATCAGATTAGCTAGTGTGCTAGTAAAGAACCATTTATGTCAACCAGTTGCAAAGCATGCGACTTTTTGTGAAATTACTGCTCAAGTCACCATATCTAGGCCCTTGCCTGCCTTGTTGAACCTGGGTTTGTCGCCGACTAATAGCAGGACCAGGTTGCAGCAGCTGCACTTGCACGGGCCTTCTGAATTTCAAATTCGCAAAACGAGCATCCATTGTTTTTGCTTTCTGAGTACCCCATCCAATTTTTCCCTGAACGAGGGAACCAACATAAAAATATAAGATTCAGTCCATGATCATGTCTCTCCCAGGCAACAAAAAATAAAGAAATATTTGGAACAACAAGGCTACCACTGTTTCTTCACTAGGTGCACCAACCATCTCGAGCTTTTGGAGGGGACATCTGCAGTCACAACAGGAATGATTGCAAATCAATCTAACAGAAAGAACCAGCACTTGGATTGGTCTCTCACATTGCAGTATATGCCAATTGTGCTTGCTCTGAATATAAGTACCGCCACATGTAAAAGTAACATAAGCATATTCACCTCACTACAAGCAGAACCCTTCTTCCTAACTTGCAAGGTATATCAATATCAAATTAAATGACAATGCATAACTACAGTAAATATAAACTTCCAAAACTCCACCTTCCCTTCTCTTCAACAAGATGTATTAAGCACTTCATGGTAGAATGTTTCAGCTACAATCCAAAACAACTCTCAGACATAAAAGTAAAATACAAACAGATCTGATCGCCAGTACTTCCAGATAATCTATCTTCATCTACCAGATATGTTTCTGTTCCATTTGAACTTCCCACTATTGTCTTCACTTCGCAACAATCAAGATCCAGACAAGCAAAATCTATACTGGAAATCCCTCGAGATTTACACTCAGATGATTTTCCTTGTTAACCATTGTTTCCTAGTGAAAGATCTCAAAAAACTTGAACTGACACTGCTTTCATAATCTCAAGGCTCATAGAACCAAATACCCAAGAACTAGTTGAAGCAAGCATTTTACATGATTAACACGAGAGAACACACCTTTACAACACACATTGCAAAAGCACCCATACAATCTGTCAGCATAATAATCAAAGCTTCAAATTCAGTGGCATCTTCAAAGTTCAAAATTCACCCAACTACATTTGCCACATTTTGGCCGAAATCCGCATTAAGTACCACTTTTAAGAGCCAAAAGATATTGGCCATAACATGGCCAAAATAATCAAGTAAACCATCCTATTATGTTGGTCCGCACTCCACACAAGTAGTTCAGCCGGCGGTATGGGCAAGAAAAGCCTATATAAGGATTTATGGAGCACAAAATACAAGTCTGCATCACATATTGCAGCGGACAAATGTGTTTGAATGTTATCTCATCGAACATATCTCAAATTTTCCACCAAATCCAACAAACCATCATTAAGAAGGGTAGAAGTGAAAGCAGTGCAGCACACAAGGGCACAAATGCGTCCTGAACTGAACCATGAACATTAACTCCACATGGTTCAAAGTTAAAATTCCCACAATATCATGATTGCACTGCCAAGCATAATGCTCAGCGCCATAATATATGTTTTCCCAGCATAGGCTGAGCTTGACTACATCCACTGGATGAAGTGAACTTCCAGTAAGCACAAAACCGAACAAGTTGTTTGCATTCAGAGCTCTGCTAGTTTCTTATGGTAGTATGAGGGCTCAAGACTGTATCCTCAAATTATAGTTCAATTTCTGCTGATAAGCCAACACTAAAATAAAATTCACAAGCTAACTTCGCAACAAAGGACCACCATTTACCTGTAATGTAACACTTCAATAGTTCACAAACATGAAGATTCCACCTACCTATAATACATATACCACGGAAAAGAAAATACCTGGACCTGCTCTCATTACGAGTTTTTACTATTGCATGCTTCTGGCTAAAAGTAGTAGTAGCAGAATTTCTGACTACTTCAGAAGTCAATGCACCATGCTTCTCCCGAAAATTTGAATTTTTCTGTATGAGAGCCCCCTGCAAAATATTTTTAAAAAAATTGAGAACGAATGGGAGAAACATATTGATTGGGTATAGAACAAGTAAAAACCTGAACGTCACAATTAAATACAATTGATGTATGATATAGACTCTAGAAAACTCTGAACCTTTGAATATTTGGCAGTAACTGAACCGCGACTTTTAACCTACAAGCCAGAGTTTAAAAGCTCATCTATCATGTATATCAATCAAAAATCAGAGAGGCAAAATCAAACACCAGAAAGAAAGAACTCACCCCAGACCGTGAAGCCATTTTCTTCTTCAATGAAGATTTCTTTGACATCTTAATTATCTCATCTGCATATAGCATGCTGAAAAGATTCAACATGATATCGATTGACCCCAAAACATTTTATTGGACCTGAACAAAACCATTGAAAAAAAATTAAAACTCACCCAACGTCATGGACAACTTCTTCTCAGTGATGGCAATTGCTTCGGCAGTCATGGGCTTCATAGCGGTTTCCATCTGCAAATGTTAAACCGACAGGTTAGGAATCCAATGATTACAAAATGAAAAAATATCATCATTGCCACATCCATCAGAATCATTCAATTGCCCATCCAATATTTGCACTGTTACAGATAATTAAAATTAATGAAGCATAGACTGATTTGCTCAAAAGAAAAGAGTCCTACATGCTCAAAATAAAAATTGGTGGCCAAGAAACGGACAATAAATGAAAAAACACAAAATTCAAACAAAACATCATCATCCAATTTGATCATGCATGATTCGAAATTTTTTTCTAGTTATTCTAACAAAAAATTGACAAAACACAAAAAAACACTCAAGAACAGAAAACCCCTAGAAGTGATGCCTATGAAAGTAAAACGCCTAAAATTCAGCCATAACACCATTCTAGAACTGATCATACAAAAATTGACCGTAAAGAACAGAAACAGTTTTCCTCAGAGAAAACAGAAAACAGTAGCATCATATAAAGAACAGATCGTCAAATATAAACGCCTAAAATTCAATCGCGGCATCAATATGAAACTGAGAATGTAACCTTCAAATTATTTCAGCTCATTGAATTCAAAATTAAAAAACAAAATAAATACAATAACAGAATCTTAAAACCAATTGTGACACATACGAGGCGATCAAAGAAGAACACCTTCACAGTAACACCATCGATTACCCAATTGATCACATACAACTACCAAATCTCCCTGGTTAACAGCACAGTCAAATTCATTAAAAATGACAGAATCTCCTAAACCAATCGCAACACATATACAAGAGTATCAAAGACGAACCCCTAAAATTCAACCGCAACACCATCGATAACTCAATTGATCATACAACTACCAAATTTCCCAAGTTAATTAAACAAGAAACTAAAATTAAACAGATGATTTCACGAAAAAAACCAATTCCTGTAAATCCGATTGCAGCCACAAGACGATCAAAGAGAAATCGCAACAAAATTCAACCCTCACCACCGCTCACCATCCAATAGATCATGCACTTATCAGCATTTTTAAAAGAAAAATCGAAAAAGCGCATAAAATTCAACCGCAACATCATCAACAAGAAGACACTTGAAACAGAACAAAAACAGATCGAAAGAGAGTAACCAACCGATGATTGGCGATCGGGGAGGAAGCGAAGCGGATTGAATCGAGAGGGAGCGAAGATCACGGAATAGGCGAGATTCAAGCGATTTTCGGATCCGAAGATTAAATGTAAAATTAGTACTAGTTTCAATATTAATAACTTAATTTGTGATGAAAAAATAAATAAATTATTTAGATTGCATGCAATAAAAAATGATACACAATTTCTAATAACCCCATCAAAATCACTAACCTTATTAAGTTCAAAAATATCATTAGCCATCTTTGATTTGTTTCTCCTCACTTGAAAAGTGGTTAACAGCTCACACCTTGGCAGTGACTTCCATGCATTAAATAAAAGAAAATTTGTGCCTAATATCATCTTATTCACCCAATAGCACGGAAAGAGAGGGAATCAAGAAAAATAAAAACCATCAATTTTTTTTTGGCACGTCAATTTTTTACCTAACATGGATCAGCCATCAAGGAGTATAACACTTTCTTGTTGTCCTATATTTTTTCTGTAAGTTTTGATGATGCCGTGAATTTAATCCGGCTGTTTATCTCGTATTTTTACTCAAATTTAAAAAATTTTACATAAAATTAATTTTGTCCATAGGTATTTCTTATATGTTAAATGGGTGTAATTATTTTGATCGGTATTTTTTAATAAGTGGTATTTAAACAAAATTAATTTTAATGTTAAATGGGTGTAATTATTTTATTGAATTTATTTTATATCACGAGAAGGTGATTTGATAATTAATGTATAAGTTAATGTAAAATTCTTGTCTCGCCGGTAAAAGAATTTTATTAAATTTTTAAATATTAGATATTTTTTTGTCCCTATCATAATTTTATAAATAGGCTATTTTAATTTTAATAAAAACCTACTTATATCAACGAAAAAAAATACGTTAAATTAAATAACCTACTTATAAAACCATAAAATAACTAAAGGATTTGCTAATTATTGGGCGGAATCATCACACTTCACAAACCACGCGCGTCTTCCTGGTATGGCCAAAAGTCCACCAAATGGCGGGTTCGCCCATTGGAAGGAATAAGACCGCCTGAGGTTAGACGTCAGATACCACACTTAACGAAACGCTTTGACCCAAAATGACTTCAAATTACCAGAATATCAGATCAGGACTACACATTTATACTTCTATTAGACCTAATTATTTGGACTCAAATACTCCTCGTAGGTTGAGGGATATTAGTATTGAAATAGGGAAATAAATGTCCAAGAAGCCCATATGAAACAAAAAACTAATAAATGACCTAAAAGTATCAATTTGTTTCTACGTGTACGTGTGTAACCAAATCTGACCTTCCCTCCTCCCCGTGTGCGTTGAGCTAGATAGAGCCATCTCGGTTCCTTCTCGGCGGCTGCTGTCGGTATTTTCGACGTATATTCCTCTTACATTCCAGAACTGTTCATTGTTATTTTCTTTTAGCTTGGTTTATTTATTGCTGTTCATGATGAGTTTCTGGTGATAATCATTGGAGGAGTGTTGCTGTTTGGTTTAGATCTCCTTTGGGTGTCTTGTTCCTTTTTTTAATCAACATTCTTTTGATTCGTGGCAAGGTACGTGAAATGTTCGGTTTTCTCTGTTTTAGTATTTTGGTTATGTGTTTGGATTTTGCAATGTTGATTTGAGATGGGCTTGGAGAGGTCAGTACTTGAAAGTTTATTTGCTTGCGTGTGAAATTTATTTCTTTCATGGCTTGGAGTGGGCGGAGATGGTTTTGTTGGGAGGTGGGTATCTCATAATTTGATGCCTCACTTTGAGATATGACTTTGTATCGGCAAAAATGAGATATGGCTAATCTTTCAAATCGTTCATTCTTCTCTCTCTCTCTCTCTTTGTTAAATATATGTTTTGCATTTAATACTTGTGTCTGAAGCTGTCTGCTTTATTTTTTCCCTTCTGGATCTGTGTTTTTCATGTCTAATTGATTCGTCAAAACAGTATTTACCGTGGTTAGATGGTGAAAGTGAAATTGCTTATGTCTTTCTTTTAATCATTCCCATTTTTGAAGTTTGATATATCGCTAGATCTTTTTTTCGATTTTAGTATCAGGGATGATTGATCTATTTGGTTGACCTCGGTTCTGAATAGATTTTTCTCCTCACATTCATTATTGTTTTCTTTTCCATTTTCAGATTTGATTTTCCATTTTGCCTTCAGCTTACTTTTGTCTCAGAGAACTCGCATATTAATTTCATTAGGCACATTGCTTAGTCTGTTTATGCAGATGAGTTATTGCTGAGTATTACGGTCAATTTGTAAATCTTCTTTAGTTCACTTCTGAAACTTTGTGAATTTTCAATGTGAGTCCCAAACCAAAAAAGAAAAGTGGGTTGATACCACGAAGCAGCTTCATGAATACTGTTTCCTGTTTTCTTATAGGGATTCTGTCCTTGTCTGCGTTCCATTTATTTGGTAACATAACTAGTGAGAAGTTTATTTCCAAGCTCATATTGTCCTTTTCAGTTTCTAGTTTCTTAACTTGCGAAGACGCTAATCACAACTTTTCTTCTTGTCTTGGCTTTAATTTGATTGAGTAGCCTCTCTTTTTCTTTTCACAGCTCATTTCGTTATAATAGTGGCTATATTAACTTTTAATAACAGCTTAAAACCTTAAAAATTAAGTCTTATATTTTCATGAAAGCTTCCTTTCCTTTGTTCTGTTCTTTTTCTTTCTTCGACTCTATCACTTAGCAATCCCAAGTTTACCATAATTTTCTCGAATATTTTATTCTTTTGGTTTTTTTAAAAAATCTTTTGGCTCAGTTGGTAACCCTGTCATGACATTTTGGCATCCCAATGCTAAATGAATGCCATACACTGTTGCATATCATAGTATGCTACTTGAGAGAGCCAAGTGTTGTCCGTTAATTATTTTTTATTGGACATAATGAGCTAATGTTTGTTGAATCTGACCTATTGATAGAGCTAGAGCATATTTAATGTGATAAATAGTAAGATTGAGATGGTTTTTTCAACATGAGGGGATATAAACCTTTATTATGAACTCTAAACATTTGAAATAAGTTTCTGTAGCTGAAACATTATAAAGCAACCAGAACTGGTTTTTGTCAAAGTACTTAATGAAGGTTGAAAGGCCTTCAAGAAAAAAAAGAAAATTAATTTAGAGTATTTTTGTTTTTTGAGCATGCTGCGAGCCATGTCATGCATCGTCTAGATTTATCTGTCCTTGATTAGGATATTTGGTTTGCCATCTCATTTGTTTGATGTGCTGGTAGCCTAGTACTGAGCTTGATGGTGTTTAATGCTTTTATTTCCCGCAGGCACCATTTGAATACCTTTTCTTGTTGTTTTGCCAAAATAAATACTTATATGTCTGTGTCTCACCTGATGCATGAAGTTTATGCATCCTTACTATTGTAAATAATTTTGCATTAGAAGATAACAGTTTTGCTTATCATGGAAGTTCTTGATATTACTTTTCACACTTTGTGTTATGTTGACTTGTTTTCCTAGTTTGCAAATTGTGTGCAAATCAGAGTGGATCTTGACTTGAAAATGTTTGATCAATTCTGCCTGCAGAATTTGAAGGATAAACATGGCAGCAACGACAATGTCACAGTTTGCTATAGGTTCAGTTGCCAATGGCCCAGTAACTTATTGCTCTCGATCCTCAGAAGCAAAGTCCAAGCCTATGAGCCTTAGAATAGGAGCCTCAAATTTCATGGGATACAGTGGTCTCAAAGCAGCAACATCAGTCAACACTGAGTTTGATTCATGCTTCCTGGGAAAAGAAAGTGTACCTATGTTGCGTAAATCTCTTGTTATTGGAACCTCGAGGCAATGTCAGGCACGTGCAAATCATTTTCAACCTCAGGCCTCGTCTTTCAAAGTGGCTGTTTTGGGAGCTGCTGGAGGGATTGGCCAGCCTCTTGCCCTGCTCATCAAAATGTCACCATTGGTCTCAGCTCTCCATCTTTATGATATTGCAAATGTAAAAGGAGTTGCTGCTGATCTTAGCCACTGCAACACTCCTTCACAGGTCTTTGATTTCACTGGTCCTGCTCAGTTAGGTGATGCTCTTAAAGGAGTCGATGTGGTTGTTATCCCTGCTGGAGTTCCTAGAAAACCTGGCATGACTCGCGACGATCTCTTCAATATAAATGCAGGCATAGTCCGTACCTTAGTTGAGGCTGTTGCAGATAACTGCCCAAATGCATTTATCCATATCATTAGTAATCCTGTCAACTCTACTGTACCAATAGCAGCTGAAATTCTGAAGGAAAAGGGTGTATATGACCCCAAGAAGCTTTTTGGTGTGACTACACTAGATGTGGTGCGCGCCAACACTTTCATTGCACAGAAGAAGAGCCTGAGGCTTATTGATGTTGATGTTCCAGTTGTCGGGGGACATGCAGGAATTACCATTTTGCCATTGTTGTCCAAGACAAAACCATATGTTAGCTTCACTGATGAAGAAGTGGAAGAACTTACAGTCAGGATTCAGAATGCTGGGACGGAGGTTGTTGAAGCCAAGGCTGGTTCTGGTTCTGCCACATTGTCTATGGCATATGCAGCCGCTAGGTTTGTGGAATCATCCTTGCGGGCACTTGATGGCGATATGGACGTATATGAATGCGCATATGTGCAGTCCAACCTAAGTGAACTGCCGTTTTTTGCATCAAGGGTTAAACTTGGGAAGAAAGGTGTGGAGGCTTTTATAACAGCTGATTTACATGACCTGACTGAGTACGAGGTGAAAGCTTTGGAGGCACTTAAACCGGAGCTGAAAGACAGCATTGAGAAAGGTATGGCCTTTGTTCAGAAGCAGCCAGTTCTTGTTTGAAATCCAATTTCTTGCTATCAAATCACAGATAAGAACAGTTAAGATGGTCGTCTACATTGGAAGGGTGAATAAACCGTAGCAGAATGCTATTTGAAGCTTAAACAATATCAATTTTGTAGCTTAGAAGTTTTCTTCTTCAATGATTGATAACTCTGCTGAATCATATTTATGTAGTCACTTGGAAGCCATATTGGCTTACAGTTCTAAATTTGTGCATCATTTATCTGTTAACTAATACCATTTTGACATTGACAATAGTCTAAATTTGAAATGAATGGTTAGTGAAAAAGTGTTCATTCATGAATCATTTTGGCAAATGCAGCTGCAATTTCTTTGTGCCTATGATCGATTTGGTGTTAGGTGAACAATAGATCTGCTTAACCACAACTCAAGAAGCCCTGTGCTTTATTTAAAAGGTGTACTTGATTTCTATTAGCTCGTGAAATGCCCTTGTTTTTTTTTTTCAACATGAAATGCTCTTGTTTAATGCTGGAAGGTTTGAATGTTAGTGATCAGAAGTGATATATATACTTAAAATTGATTATGTTTTATGGTCATATGAATAAGATGTATCCTCGCCTGCCCCCTACCTCCTTGCCATATTAATCATTTTCTAACATCTTATCCCGAGAACGAAGTCTTGTTAACAGGCTTCGCAATGTACGTACTTCATTTTTGCCCTGATCTACAATTTCCGATGAAACTGCAACACATTTGTTTGGCAATATAACTGCTAAATGAGCTTTGTGTTATCTTCATAATATCTTAAAAGTTGCTGGATTGGAACCCACAGATGTAAGAGTCAAGGAAAATGCTCGATTTTTTAGACAAGTACAACTTTGGTTCACAACTATACTCGCTATTATTCTCATAAGCCTGCAATGCACTCGACCTTTATTAGCAAAAAACTATTCTTGCAGCCTGCTCTTAGCAACATTCGGCTCAGGCAGCATTTATCTTTAAAAAAATGAACGGCTAATGGTAGTATTAAAAAGGAACATGATAATTTAATTCACGCCATATATCCACTTCTCTGCGTTGCTGGTGTAGCTAACCAACTCCTCTGGCTTAAACCATAGATTTATTTCATCCTTGGCTGTTTCTGGGCCATCACTCCCATGAATAATGTTCCTGAAATAGAAAGTAGGTTGTATGAGGAATACAAGAGGCTACTATGAGGATACAGGGTATTACTACATAGCATTATTTTCAAAAAAAACAAGAAAACATAAAGAATTTGTAGACTTGCATGAAACTACCATTCTGCCTGGATGATTAAATATGAATAAGGCATCAAAAGCGAGATCTTTTGAATGAAAGATATTCTCATGTAAAATTTTTCAACACTTTCTAGATGACAATTTTTCAAATGATATTCTCATGTAAAATTACTTGATTGGGTAACAATTGACATCTACTCAGATCAGCTACCGGCTACTGATGATCGACTGGAAATCATCTCCACTAATAAGAACAAAAGCCACAGGTGTATGGACTCCTGGAGCTCCTGTTTAAGCTTCATTGAAGTTCTTCCATTTAATAGAGCTGCGGTCACAGGAATAGAACACTACTTTTTTACGGCAATATATTTTTTTCTCCTTTCCTTTGACCCACACAGTCTAACTACCTGTAGTGTACAATGTTAGTTGTCCCCTTTTCAATAATTGAGATATAATCATTGAGTTTTATAGATAAAAATTATAACCACTAAATTTGATATAAAATCCTTCAACTTATTCTCACATCTAATACCTACTGGGGTAAGATTTAGTCTCACATTTAATACCTACTGAAGGTAAAATCATATTTATAAGAGAGAATAGGGTATAGATCTTTAACTTTATTAACTATTTTTGAAGAAATGACTTAGCCCATTAGTTTGCACTTTGGGCGAGGTCATTACATTCAAACTCTAAAAGATGGACCAAATTCACATTAGTGTTCAAATTTAAACCGGACAAATGTCCCACTTCACTTCACAGATTCTAATCACCACACAATCATAGATACCTACAGCACCTAATGGATTAATGATGCATCACAATATTTGAAATGAAGAAGAAGCATGGTAAAGAGATATAGACATTTCCAATATGAAAAGAATTAACGAGACCGAAAGGAAAACGCCACACTCAGGAGTCAAGACCAACTGCATCTTATGTCTTAGTCCTGTGAAATTAATTAAAAAGGTTGATTTTTGCATAAGAATAATAGTTTATCTCTCTTTATTAAAAAAGAAGCAGAGTAAACAAAGGTTATGCAACTTTCGGTTATAGCAATTGTAAGGGAATCTAAAGCTCTACCTTCCCACTTCAACTGCCAGATCACCTCTGATGGTTCCAGGCTCAGATTTCTGTGGGTCTGTGGCTCCAATGAGCTTCCGACCATACTTGATCACTCCTTCACCCTCCCAAACCTGCAACCTTGACCAAATAAGTTCTCGCTAATGCTCTATGAAGATAAGATTTTCCAAAGATTTAACGTTTCATCATCATACCATGGCAAGAACAGGACCGGAGCTCAGAAAATCACACAGGCCATTAAAGAAGGGTCTTTCTTTGAGGTCATGATAGTGCTTCTCAGCAAACTCCTTACTGGGTACAATAAGCTTGATGGCTACCAATTTGTAGCCTTTGCGTTCAAAGCGTGAAATGATATCAGCTATCTGTAAATCAAAGAAATATCTTTTGTGATAGAAGATCCAAAAATATATATATACCAACATATCTTAACATACGCACATTTCAGTGTCAATAGGTATATTTGGATGAAAAAAGTAAACAAAACAAATTATGATTTGAATATAGTATGCATACCAGTCCTCTCTGGACGCCATCCGGCTTAATTGCAATAAAACTTCGTTCCAGCTGTAGAAAGTAACAAAAGTATAAATAATTATGATGATGAAAGGAGTTATGAATAGATGTTATATTTTTAGAAGAAAAAGACAAAGAAGGTTACCTCTGCAGCATGAGCTTCTTGCTCTTGAAGCATGTAAACTAGTTTCACAACAAGTACCAAAATGTTCAGTTAAAAAATAAGAAAAGATAGCATGCAAAAGAAGTAACATGAATTGATTCTGATTATTGAAAAACAAGGATCTCTTGAAGGTATATTTCTGCGCAAAATTTATACATCGTCATATGCAACAGATACTGTAAATCAGAAACTTCAAGAATTTTAACAAGGATCAAAAGAGGAGGTGACAGATCACCAGACAGCCAAACAGCAGAGATCTAAGGATAATGTGGAAAGGCGGAAAGATTTATACTAAACCATAAGTGTAGGTTAACCATGTAGAGTACAGCTCATGCCATGCTAAGGAATGTAGTGTGTATTTCGTTCATGAAAGAGAAACTTTCAAAAGAGAAAAATGGCAAAAATTCTCTTCCCAGATGGGATGTAGGTCCGACTTATTATATTCATGATGTACCCCTCACAATTCTCACCTTAGGTCATACATACAATTGAAAATTGAATATATTTTTTAAAAAAAAAGAGTAACGGGCAAACAGAGGTTTGTAAAATGCAAAAAAGAAAAAAAGCAGACTAGACCGTAAAGCAGTTTACAAGGATGACTGGCATGGAGAGATTGGAAGGAGCTATCAAAAGTGAAACAATTACCCGCTGCTGGAAGAGCAAGTAGACCGGACAGCCATCTGTGAGAAGAATGATTGGCGTTTGCTTCTGTGATTGCGGAAACCAGAGAGGAAGCTCTTCCTCTAAATAATGTTGCCGAAGCAGCAGCTACAGTTCTTCCCTCTGTGAAACAATTTAATCATCTAAATTAAAACAGCTACAATGTAAAGATTACCGATCAAGCTAGACAACGATCACCAACACCTAAAAATTTCCAAGCTCGAAGATAAGAAAAATGCTACGACAGTATTAATAATAGAAAGTTAAGAACTATCAAAAAATAGCCAAGATGCAGGACCACAAAAAGTAAGAAAAATAAAAAGCATCCAGACCATGAAAAAGTTCGAAACTGAAAGTGACAAGCGCCTCTAAGGAACCAAATTCAGTAATTTCCCACGACAGATCACTAAAATCCACAACAAGAAACATAAATTAACTGCCTATTCATCAAACAACCCCCAAAGAACGCATTTTTATCCTATAAAGCACTTCCCAAAAGTCAAAAAGCAATAATCAATGCGTGACAACAAAAAAGTAGGGGAAAAAGCTTCTAAACAATATGAAAGTCTCGAAATTCTAACTCAAACCCCAACACAAAAAAGCTACCACGTCCAAATATTCTCCGCAAAAGAAATGCCATTTCCTCAGTTCATGCGCCAGACAAAAGGAGGCATCTTTATCCCTCCATTTCACAAAAGGAACACCAATTCCAAGAATTTTTTTAGACACCAAAGTCCAGACACGGATACGAGCTGCCGAGCATCAAACTGTAACCGCTTTCAGTGAAAAGGAGCTCAAAAGAAAGCGGAGAAGAAAAGGGGGAAACTACCGGCAACAAGGAGAGAGGAGGCCTTGGTATGGCCGGAGAGGAGGGATCGGAGGGCGTTGGCGGCGGATCGGCGGAGCTGGGAAGCCATTGGAGGAGGAGAAGATCTACAACGCTGATGGCAGCGAGTGGTCCGTGGAAGGGGAGCTTGAAGTTTTGTCGGATCTGGACCGTTGGATCACCCTCTTTTGTTGTCGTGCAATCGACGGGTCAGATTTTGTTCCAACTTGCTGGGATCTCGCGTCAAACTAATAATTCGGTTTTGGCTACATTTTAAAGTATAAAAAGGAAATTGTTACTTTTAAAAAAGTAAAAAAATGTTATATTTGGGACCCAAAATTATTAACTCTTTTTTCACGCAGATTAATGATTGTAGGAGGTAACCATGTAAGGATTTTTTAAAGCTCTTTTCTCTTTTATATTTTTTTATCCCTTTGAAGGTTTTTAAAATAAAATATTATTTTATAAAAATATATAAAAAAAAGCTATTAAGGATTTGACTTGTTCTTTGTTTGTGCTTGGTTAAATTTAGAAGCGTAATTGCAATGACTAGAACTTAGTCCCTTTCTTTGTATTTTAAGTTAATTTTACTATTTTAATTAAACAATTTTTTTTAAAATATTGCATTTAATGTATAATAAATTGTTTCGTCTTACAAATGTGAGAAGCTCGACGTGACCAAGCTTAAGTTTCTTGTCTAATGATCAGTCAACGAAGTTAGCCTAAGTTATCTAACTCGACGCATTTTTTGTCTTATTTACGGATCTTCGAAATAAATATATTTTTACCTTTACAGTGTTTTACATCAAGATGTGTTTTGCATTTGAGATTAAGCTAGAATTAACCAGCAGTCAAAAAAATGTGTCTATTCAGTCTTTGAAGCCCTCATTTTCAGTTCTAAAATAATTTAAGTAGGTGGTTCTTTTTTTATGAAAAGTAAAATCCAACCTTTTTTTTAAAGGGTTAATTTAGAAGAAATATTATGATGTTTGTAATTTCTGCCATGTTCTTGCTTGTACCGAATAAAATGTAAATGTTGCATGCAATTTAGATCTATCCATCGTTAGTTTCCCCTTTGTTTTTAGTATCAATAAGGGGGAAGTAGATGGCAGCTCAGACCCTTCGGAACAGTTACTAAAAATTTATAATAAGCAATATAAACTCATAATTTACCATACACATTTCGTTCTTATTTCAAACTAGAAGACTGCATCCGAAGCCAGTTTCATTTATGCGTGTTTCAACCATAATACGTGGTCATGCAACAAAAAAAATATACAGAAGGTTATCTGGGTGAGATCCAGCCCAGAAAGACTTCAAACAATAATACAAATTAGAATATATAACTCGATACTCTTTTTTTTTAAAAAAAGAACCATAAACAGCTGCTCACCATTGTTGAGATTTCAGTTCATAAGCCAAACCACATTGTATTCCAAATTGCTGGATGATCCAACAAAGTGGGTACAGTGCCACAAGGGCGATTCCTCAACATTATTACAAAATTCCTCCCTTATCCAACATTCCAAACCCAAATGGGAAAGAGTTACTTCAACAGTATTTGTTGAAAATATTAAGATTATCTCGTTATGGAAGCCCACAACTATGCACTCAAAATAATCATGTACAAAAGCATTCTATATCAGGAACACACTCAACCTCCATGATTCCCTCAGAAAAAGATGCAAAAAATAACTATTTCCTTGTAATGGCACAATGTATCCAGCTTCATGCATGACCATCATAACTTATTGGTTTTTACCGGGTTGACTCAGATTCTAAATTACAGTCAATTTCCAAAGCTGTCAACCATGACTTCATCTGCAAATATAGTATATTAAGTCAGCACATTTCAAATGCTTAAAAGAATTTGCATATATCAAATCTGTCAAGTCACACCATTTATCTTGTCGAGCAGGCATCCCATGTAAACATTGTGTTTCCCTAATTCTCCTATATGATAAATGATAAAAGCATTGAAAACCACTGAGATGCGACAAACCTTTTCAATTGGTGACTATTTGACAAAAAACTAACATACTAAAGAACCAATTTGCAGGCTTAAATTATCCAAATATACATTTTTGGCAATGAAAGACGAGCACTGCAACCCGCATGGGTTCAATCTATATGCTCAGTCACAAGCAGCAGAAACTAAATAAAAAACGAAGTATGAGTGTACCTGCATCTCAGAAATTGTTGAGCACTCAAACCTAAGTCCGTTTTTGGTTAATAGGAAAAATGAATGCCTAGTTTGTCCATCCTCCTGGGAGAAGCTTGGCAGTATTCCTACATCAACTATGTCAGATAACAGCGTGGAGTCCTGGGGACTTAAATCTGAAACACGTAGAAACCAGAGATGAGAAAAAAAATTCATTGTTTATAACATTATCTTGAAAATTTTCACTCAAATACGAGCTTATGAGAGGAAAAATGTGGAACCAACGACTTGCACTGCAGAGTTTAATGGCGTCAACGTTATTGTCACAGAAAAGATCATTTAAATAAAAAATGTATAATGTTATTTTCCCTAATAGATTTCACCATCACACTTTTATCAGTTTATGCCTTAGCCCATCTCAGTAACTTCAACCATATAGATTATTATCATGCCATTTAACTTGTCATAATTGAAAGAAGAATTCAATATGTGAAATTGCAACGACAAAGGTGGTTTTTCCATCAAATGCCCTTCCAAATGGAAGCTTAACAAAGAGAAGATGAGATGTCGATTTATTATCAAAACAAGACATACCTCCCAGATAGATAAATTTCATGAGATGATACTTGAACAGAGATCAGTGCTACTATCATTTTCAATCGTAAAGCATAAAACAAAGAAACCCGGCAGGGGAGCTAACAAATCCTGCTAATTGTTTTGTATCTTAAATTCAAGCACTTGAGAGTTAATCTTTTATTTATAATGAAAATAAATTGCTCACACCAGCAAATATGAAAAACAGTCTTAGTTTAGGCTTCAGTTTTCAGATATGGCAGCCAACTTTGAAACTCTAACGTCATATCTCTAACTAAACATGATCAGAATGACAGTGGATGCAACCCCACACCATCATCACCAGCCCCCTGACACAGAGTAGTTGGGCCAGGGTCACAGATCACTTTCCTTCATGATAAATTCAAATTTTTTGAAGCACAAACCACCAGTTATGATTTTGTTCCTGTAAACAAGATGTTGTTTATTATATTACCAGCAGAGTGCAAGAAGAAGAAAATACAAGATCCATGTAGCACTAGAAAACGGGGGAGCCAATCATCTACATCCTCACTTTCTTCGATCGGTGGTTCTCCTGGTAGTGCAGTCCACCTCTAAACAAAATGCAAGCATCAGCTATCCATACACTTTCATAGGTTACAACAATATTCATATAACAAAATAATGATCAAGCACAGAGAAAGATATAAAGTAAGAGCATAAGAGAAAGGATAATGAAATTACAGCTCGAATATACAGGTAGCCAGCAAGACGAGCAGATCTCAGTAGCTCATCAAGATGTTCCAACCTAGAAAAAAACAAAAAAATAATACTACTTTCAGTTAGAGATAAATTTTAATGCAAAGGAACAAAAACACAAGTGACGTGGGGCAAAGCGAGACATGTGTTGTATAATACTGACAAAAAGAAACTCAAATAATAGTACGCATACAACACAAATTTGTGAAGGTATTTCAAGTGGCGCATGGTCTTACTGAGCTTTAAGATGTGCTGTTCTTTCTTCTAAATTAGAAATTTCTGTTCGCAAAGATTCTACTTCTGCAGCAGTCAATTCAACCTGCAAATAGCAGGTTACTCATCATTCAAACAAAATCATCCAGCTTGATCACAGTAATATAAGAAATCTGACCGACCTTGTCAGCAGAGCACCAAGGAAGACCTGATAGACTAAACGTGTTGAACATAGATGTGGCTTTTGACAATCTTCTTTTAGTCTTAGAAACAGGGTTGCAGATGAAAATTTATAACGCACTCTCCGTATAATACTATTATGTGATTTAGGATTTGCAAATATGCTAAAACTAAAACTTTGAGGAAGGACTTCTTGCTTGAGAAGCAGGGGAGTTTTGCCTTTGAGGGGTGACAGGTGCAGATCTTATTTCTTTTGGGACCTCAAAATGATGAGGATATATGTTTTCTTTTCCAATACCATCTTCCATTAAGACAATTCCAGCAACCTACAAAATTTGAGAGAACATCAATTTTTCAAGCATAATAATGGGAGAATACATGTTTGGAAGAAAAAAATAGCGTAAATACATCAAACTAATAGTAACGCACACAATCCAATTGCATATTGTGACATTAGTTGGGTATACTTACGCAGAAGAGATTTCATCCCATACGAGTATATGGGCAAGAACTATTAAAGAAAGAAAAAAGCATACTTGGCTTGAATTGAAAACACTCTATATGAATCAAAGAAAGAAGAATAAAATCATGCTCCTATTGACTCTTGCAAGTATATCATCAATGATCTACGCAGGAAAACATTCACTTCATTTGCATGACACAATACTCTGATAATACCTCAATTCGGCCTACCTACTGATGACGCCAAAAGCATTCAAAAAAACATGTTCCTGCATCCTAAATATGCAACTTTGTATTATATGATGTGTGATATTCTTTTAATGTTTGTACCAGTTATGTTTGTAGACACTATGTTAAACCGGCTCATTCTCTGGTCCAGCAGACTAAGAGAACGTGCAGAAATTAACTCCGTCTCGATTGTTCACTTGTTTACCAATTTCTTTTTTAGAAAAGCACTAAATCTTATCACTCCAAATGCATTCCGTCCCATTCATACCTCAGCAGCGCAGAGGTAATCAAGCATCCAATTGAGCAGCAGATTATTCCATATGAGATGATTTTAATACCAATGAAGTTGGAATTAAGGACAAGTTGCCAAACATTAGAAGCATACTTTTTGAAGATCATCAAATATGGGCATGATGTAAACGAAAATTCAATCATGGAAAGCACAAAACTGTATAACACAAATTGAATATTAAACACTTAATATTGTAATTTGTAGCAAAATAGTATTATTTTCAAGTTATTTAGGTAATTTTGTTGTGGTGGTAAGGAATTCAGCTTGAAATGGATCTTTATTTAATTGTAAAAAACACCTGGGAATTGTTCACAGTTGTCATTGAGCTAAGTTGCATATGATGTATGCATCTTGATAGAATTGAAATCCATGTTATGTTGTGCATCATGTCATAAAGTTACTCGTTTGAATAACTGCATGGACCATTACATAAAGCAATGGTTTCTATAGATCAAAATTCAAATTGACATTCAAACAACTCACTTCACCAGTACATTGGCAAGATTCCTCAACAGTTATTGTATAAATCTCAATCAATAATTAGGGAATTCATTTACTATTAACTAACCAAATAATCCAAACTTATTTCAATAGTTGATGAATTAAATTCACAAGTAAATTCTCTATATAGTGCTCAATGTTCCACTATATATACATCCTTTTTTTATTGTATAAAAAAAAGAAAAAAAGAATAGAACCGTGTGACTCCAAATGCGTCCAATCTCATTCAAGCTCCAAAAACACAGGAATGATCGAGCAGCAGACTATCCCACCATAGCATAACGACAACAGAAATTATCGAAATTACGAAATAGTAAGCAAATATCAGAAGGATAGAAGTTGGGGATCATGGAACACGGGCATGCAGTGAACGAAATCTGAATCATGGAGAGCACGAGAGTGCATAAGAAAGATGGAAATCATGGAAGAAGGATTTCATACCTGGTTGGGGTACAGTCCATGGAAGCATGGCAATCGCGGTGTCAACCTCCCACCCGACAGAGAGAACTAGCCGGTTTGACAGTTTTGTTTTGTTACCCACCCAAGTAGGGGTGGGCATTGGTCGGACAGATATCGGACACATCGAACGAATTATTATTTGCGTCCATCGAAAATTTTATTGGATAAAATTTGTCCGACCGATTTCGGACATCAAATTATCTGTTGGACTCAAGTAGTCTTCGCAGACAGTCCAAAACCCTCTGTGCCGTCGCTACCTGCCCTCTGCCGCCGTGCTTTGCACGGCTAGCGAACCTATGTAGGAACCATTAGAATTGGCTCGGCGAGCCTAATGCATTTACGATGTCAATATGCTTGGCGGAGGTGGCAGCTTGCCGAAAAATGGCTAAATAGAGGCGATCGGTGGTGGGTGACTAGATTCGGCCGGCCTGGGTGGCGATGGGCTCCGCTCTTGTTAGGGAAGGCCGTGGAGGGTTGACAATGTCAAAGTGGTGATTGGATAGCTGCGGCGACGGTCACTAGTGGCAAAATCAACGACACAAGTAGAGGGTAATCGGCAGCGGAATTGACGATGAGCGATAATTCCAACGTCGTGGAGGCCAGAGCGACAGCAGGGGCACTTAGGGCATCACGGCAATGCCGCGGCAGGGCCTAGCGACAATGATCGGCAGCAGGGCGACGTCGGCGGTGGCGGTAACCACGACAAGGGGGCGGCGCGGCATGGACAAGGAAGAGAAAATGGGTTGGGGGTTTGATTGATGGCAATATCGTAAATAAGACATGACTTGCTCATGTCTTGAGTCAATAATAATAATTAACTCGGAATAAATCTTAAAAAAATCTATAAAATCAGAAAAAAATCCCATAAAATAAAATAAACACTACAACATCACAATGACATTCTATAACTAACAACCCACCCAAATTCCCCATAACGCATCCAGTAAACGGCCTAAACTAATTCCACGATCAATTATATATAAAATAAAAAAATAATTGGCATACTCTTATATATTCTCATAACTCATCCTTTTATATTGTATTCATGATGTTATCATCATATACTTGGGTACGCATGACCCTCATGGCTCATACACTCGACCAGCGTTGACTCAATACACATATTCTAAAACATACTCGACTTGAACTGACGATTGAACCGATCGGTTCATAAGCATAAAACCTTGACTCAGATCATTAGTTTTACATTATGTTTATAATGTGATATTTTTTTCCGAAGATGGATCATACAAGTTTATTATTGAATGTAACTGAACAAAGTAGAGGTGAAAATGATAGCAAAAATTCGATTGCTAAAGAAGGATAATATATGAATAGTACATTATGAAAAAAGAGAAAAATAACATCCAGTGTATGCGCCTATTTTGATAGAAAATATTAAAAGAATGGAACATCTCCTATTTGTCGTTATTGTGAAAAGAAGTTTGAGGGAACTGAAAGTTATGAAACTACTCATTTATAGAGGCACATTAAAGAGAAATATCCTAATTTTAAAATAAAGAGGATATAAAATATGAGTAATTAACTTTTTTGTATTTTTTTAATGTAGTTGAGCTAGATGAAGAATCAATTATTACAATATTTTATCTTTGAAGTATATGCAATATTGGACTATATTTTGATGTCAATGATTATTTTAAAGTTTCTATACGTAGATTATTTTTTGTTTGACTTTAAAAATTTAGAGCATGTTAACTAAATTATAAGTGGTTTGATATGATTATTAATGTGAATGTATAGTTTTAAATTCCTAAATATAAGAGTGACTTTTATCATTTTTATATGTATGTCATTTTTGGATATTTAATATATTAAATATCAATTTTATGTATAAACTTAATTAATTTTACTGTATATTTATATTTTAAAATTTTCATAAACTATAATATTAGTCTTACAAATGTTGAAGACATTATATTATTGATATAAAATATCGGACACTCGGTCGATCGTTCGGTCGGACAAAAAATGTCCATGTTTGGTTTGTTTTAATTTGGTCGAATTCAGTCTGGACATACTTCGGACATCGGACAAACAGACAAATTCGGACGTCCACACCCACCCCTACACCCAAGGTTTATTTTATAGTTCGACATCGACCGGCAAAACTGTGAAAGTTCATGTGTAACCGTTATATATATATATATAGAGGAAGTCTATTGTGACGCTGATGCAGCTCACAACAACGTTTTTTATTGTGGGTCGTTGGATGAAAATCCAATGGCCCACAATCAAATTCTTACCCAACCCCCCTCCCCGCCTGTTTCTCCGCCGTTGCCGTCGCCCCCGCCCTCGACCTTTCCCGCCGGTCGCCCCCGGCCTTGCTCGCAGCCGTCGGCCCACCCCACCCCCTGCCCCGCCCTCAAATTCTGCCGGCCCGCCTCCGCCCCCCACGTTCCCCCCACCAGCCGGTCGGCGGCGAGGTCGCTGGGGGTGGGGTGGCGCAGTAAAACAGAGCGGGGGAAGGGAAGGGGGGGGGAAGAAACAGGGGAGGGTAATAGCGTAATAAAAACTTTACTCGGTCACGACTCGAGTCAAGTTTTTATTATGAAATAAATTTATTTTTAAAATTATTTCGTAATAAAAATTTGACTCAGGCCTGATTAGAGTCAATATTACGAATTAAATTTAAAAAATAAAAAATAATTTTGTAATAAAAACTTGACTCTATCCCGATTCGAGTAAATATTATGAAATAAAAAAATTTTAAATAATTTTGAAATAAAAACTTGACTTGATTCGAGTCAAGTAGTTTTTATTACAAAATTATTTTTAAAATTTTTTTATTTCATAATATTGACTCGAGTTGGAATAAAATCAAGTTTTTATTACAAAATTATTTTATTATTTTTAATTAATTTTGTAATAAAAACTTGACTTAAATAGGGATCGAGTTAAGTTTTTATTACAAAATTATTTTATTTTTTTAAACTATCTTTCATAATATTGACTCGCGTTAGGATAGAGTCAAATTTTTATTATGAAATTATTTTATTATTTTTAATTTATTTTGTAATAAAAAATTGACTCGGTCCCGTGCGGGACAGAGTCAAATTTTTATTACAAAATTGACTCAACTCGACTAAATAAAAACTTTACTCGGTCCCCACCACCTTGGCCGTACTATGGCCTCCCCCTCCTGGCCTTACCCGGCGCTGCGGCTCCCCCGCCCCTGCCCGGCCACGTTCAGGTGTCTACCCGCTGGCCTCTACCCGCCGGCCCCCGGCGAGGTCGCCGGGGGTCGCGCGGCGGGAGGAGGGAAGAAGCAGGGGAGAAACGGTGGAGAAAATATGGATGGTAAGTTTGTAATAAAAACTTGACTTGATCTCGACTCGAGTCAATAGTACGGAATAATTTTTTTAAAATAAAATAAAATAATTTTGTAATAAAATCTTAACTTGATATCGATTCGAGTCAATAGTATAAAATAATTTTTTTTACAAAAATAATTTTTAATAAAAATTTGACTCGTTATTGACTCGAGTCAATAGTACGAAATAATTTTTTTCATACTATTGACTCGAGTCAAGATTAAATAAAGTTTTTATTACAAAATTACTTTATTTTTTGTAAAAAATTTATTTCATATGATTGACTCGAATCGAGATCGAATCAAGTTTTTATTACAAAATTATTTTATTTTTGAAAAAAAATTATTTCATACTATTGACTTGAGTCGAGATTGAGTTAAGTGTTTATTACAAAAAAATTTTGAAAAATTTATTTCATACTATTGACTCGGGCGCTGCTGCTGGGGCGGGGCAGGGGCCTTAGGACAGGGGCGGTAGGGGGCGGCGCGCTGGGGCTCGAGGCAAGTTAATAAAAAAATGACTCGGCCTCGACTCGAGTAAAGTAAATATATAATTGACTCCATTTGGACTCGACTTAATTAAAATTGACCCGCTATCGACTCGAGGCAAGTTAATAAAAAATGACTCGGTCTCGATTGTAGTTAATATTCTTATAATATTTAAATAAATCAGAAACAAGACCCAAAAGATCCATCTTATATAACTTTCTTGTACACGATGAATACAAGTACAAACTTACAAGTTACAAAAAAGGTGAAATTTGATTAAAGCAAATAACAATTAATGGTAACAAGTTATAAATTCGGAGCTATCATAGTCAATCTGCATCACTGCTTTGACAATCACCATCACTGCGACGACGCCCCTGAATAGACTCCACGACTCCACTTTCAGATGGAACAATTTTTTGCCTATATATTTAAAAACAAAACATGGAAAATAATCACAAAAAATATATATAACAAACATCAAAAGAAGGGTTTATTAGGCAACATTACCGTGATACAATTGCAGGGCAAGTGTATTTTGTTATAAATAAATTGTACTTGTTAGAAATAAACTGTATAAAATTGGATCGACTTCATATCAAATCATCAAGAGAAATTAAACTAGATAAATAAAATAAAATAGCGGAAGCGTACCTGAAGCCATAAAGAAACTAAAGTCTGAATCCAGGAAGAGTTTTCAAAACCTGAATTCTTAGTTATGGATCTTCCAAATCCAAGACTAGTTTTCTAAACCAAAGTTCTGGACAATGGGATACCAGAACGAAAACCAGATATGAATTCAGGGACCATAACCTCCTTATTTATAGCCTTAGTTCCATAAATTCAATTCCACCCATTACGAAAGAGAATTTATGAAAAGGTATCTACACATTGAATTCCACACTTTTCTCATTGAATTCCACACTTTAATTTATGGCTCATAACCCTTAACTTTAGTAGATCAATTTAATTTAGCCAACCTTATATAATAACATATGATACAATTCCTGATTCATGTATATATTTATGTCCAATTTCCAACAATCTCCCACTTGGACTTAATATATACACAAAATAATTGTATAACTTTATGAGCTCCAAACATATGTCATTATACCAAAATAACAATCTCGTCCATTAATCAATGTCAATATAGGATCAAGGCGATTTTCGTCACATTGAGCGTAACTAAACCTTCCATGGTCACATACACCAACATAATCAAATGACATAGATCAAGTATGGATGTGTAGCATGAAAATTACATGTAATTTGATCTGAACATGCCTATTTTCAACTGGTCCAACCTTATGAGATCACCAAAATACCAAAACAGAGTGAACCTTAAACCAAAATACTGCAGTTCAATACAAACTCCCACTAAAGTAACATATCATCAAATGATACAATACCCATCTGAGCAACATGCTCATGAAAGACCTTGGGTAGTAATCCTTTAGTAAGCGGATCCGCAACCATGGAGTTTGTTCCAATATGTTCTATTGATACTTTACCACTCTGAACTCTTTCTTTCACAACAAGAAACTTGATCTCTATATGTTTTGATTTAGATGAGCTCCTGTTGTTATTTGAATATGACACTGCAGACTGATTGTCACAAAATATCTTAAGTGGTCTTTCAATATTATCAACAATACGCAGCCCTGTGACAAAATTCCGCAACCATATTCCCTGATTGGATGCCTCATAACAAGCTATGAATTCGGCTGCCATAGTGGAAGAAGCTATGAGTGTCTGCTTAGCACTTTTCCAAGAAATAGCTCCGCCAGCAAGTAGATAGACATAGCCAGAAGTGGATCGACGACTATCTTGACATCCAGCAAAATCGGAATCAGAATATCCTGTGATCTCAAGTTGATCTGATTTCCGATATGTGAGCATGTAATGTTTTGTTTTCTGAAGATACCTCATGACCCTTTTGGCTGCTATCCAGTGATCCAACCCTGGATTACTTAGATATCTGCCCAACATTCCAACAATATACGCAATATCTGGACGCGTACATACTTGAGCATACATAAGACTTCCCACTACTGAAGCATAGGGAATCTTTTGCATTTCCTTTTCTTCTATATCATTTTTGGGGCATTGATTGAGACTGAATTTGTCTCCTTTAGAAACAGGGGTATCTCCTGGTTTACAATTTTGCATGCCAAATCTTTTAAGCACATTTTCTATATATGTCTTTTGTGATAATCCAAGTATACATCGATCGCGATTCCGATGTATTTGAATTCCTAATACAAAAGATGCATTACCAAGATCTTTCATTTCAAATTTCTTTGACAAAAGATTCTTGGTTTCGTGCAAAAAATCTATATTATTACTGGCAAGTAATATATCATCAACATATAAAACCAGGAAAATATACTTACTCCCACTAAACTTATGGTATATACAATCATCAATCACATTCATCTCAAAACCAAATGAGAGAATCACTTGATGAAATTTGTGATACCATTGACGAGAAGCCTGCTTAAGTCCATAGATGGATTTCTTTAATTTGCAAACCATCTTCTTTGAATCTCCTAATACAAAGTTTTCTGGTTGCACCATATAAATTGTTTCATCAATGTCACCATTTAGAAACGCAGTCTTTACATCCATCTGATGTAACTCAAGATCAAAATGTGCCACTAATGCCATAATTATTCTGAACGAGTCTTTCGATGAAACTGGAGAGAAAGTCTCATTATAATCAATGCCTTCCTTTTGAGTAAAGCCCTTTGCAACAAGACGAGCCTTATATCTTTCTATATTACCCTTCGAATCCCTCTTGGTTTTAAATATCCATTTGCAACCAATGGGTTTCGCACCTTCAGGCAATGAGACAAGATCCCAAACGTCATTAGTTTTCATGGACTTCATCTCTTCATTCATGGCATCAATCCACTTTTGAGAATTAGAACTCTTCATGACCTGATGAAAACTGATTGGATCATCATTAACCATTTCATTGTTATCCTCATGTTCTTGGAGAAAGATAATATAATCATCTGAAATTGCTTTTCTCCTTTCTCTTGTGGATCTCCTCAATGGCATTTGCTCTCGAGGTTGTTGAGTTTGTCCTTCAGGTATAACTTGAGTAGGGAGATTCTCGACAAAGTCTTGTAATTCTGGTACTGTTTCTTGAATTACATCAGAAATATGATCCTGATCCTGATTTTTATCAAGAACAATTATGGGAAGAGAATCAGATTCTTCTTCAAAGACAAAGTCTCTAACCTCATTTCCCCCTTCCAAACCAACATCCTCAAAAAACTGGGCATTTCTCGTCTCAAAGAATGACCTTATTGTGGGATCATAAAACTTACACCCTATTGGCACCTAGTCTCCTTATATTTGTTTGTTTTCCCTTAATGCACCCAATACAGATTTGAAAATCTGCAAAATTAAGAGAATCAAGAATTCCATCTGACATAAGTCGTACAATTCTTTGTTTAGAAATGTGTCCTAAACGCTTATGCCATAGTAAAGCAGAATTCTCATTGGTTAATTTTCTTTTTGTACCACATAGTTCCACATGCAAGGTTTCATTAAAAGATGCAATAGTATCAAGTAAATATAGATTATCATAAAAAGACAAGGACCCTGTACCCACAATATTTGAATTTAGAAAAAGACTAAACTTATTATTTCTAAATGAACAAGAGTAACCAGATTTGTCCAATATAGAAATAGAAACCAAATTTCGTCTAAAAGACGGTACTACATATGTCTCTTTCAAATCCAAATAAAATCCTGTCTCTAATAATAATCTAAAAATCCCTATTGCTTCAACTATAACTGATTTGCCATCACCCATATAGATGAATCTTTCAGCATCATTTGGCTTTCTGTAACTCAGGCAACCCTGCATTGACACACTTATGTGAGTAGTAGCACCTGAATCTAGCCACCAAGTGTGTATTGGTACTGAAACTAGATTAACCTCAGAACAAACAAAATTAAGAAATGAACCTTTCTTTACACGCCAGGCGTGATACTTAGTGCATTCCTTCTTCATATGTCCAGGTTTACCACAAAAGAAACAGCAAGAAACTTGATTTTCTTTCTTTTGCTGTTGTGTGTGAGACCCATTATCAGCATCCTTAGCCCTCTTTCTTTTCTTATTTTTATCCTTATAGGTACTAGCCAAGTGAGCACTCTCAACCTGTTCTTGTTTCAATCTTTCTTCTTCTTGCACACAATAAGAAATGAGCTCATTAAGAGTCCATTTATCCCTTTGACAGTTGTAACTGACCTTGAATTGACCGAATTGTGCAGGAAGAGAAATTAAAACTAAATGCACGAGCAAATCTTCAGATAGCTCTAACTTTAGTGCTTTTAGTTTTGAAGCAATGTTAGACATCTCTAAGATGTACTCCCTTATGCTTGTTTTGCCTTTATACTTCATTGAAATCAAGTTCGTCAAAAGCGTACTTGTTTCAGCTTTATCATTTTTGACAAAACGCTTTTCAATTTCTTTAAGAAACTCACTGGCTGTAGTAACCTTTTCAGACACATCGCACCTGAAGGTCTCTGGAATTCCCCGTTTCATGATCATAAGACTCATGCGATTTGAACGTTCCCATTTCTCAATGTCCTGTTTGTCCTCATTGGAACTTTTATTAGTAAGAGAAGCAGGTTGTTCAGCCCTTAATGCAAGGTCAAGATCCATGCAGCCGAGAATAATCATTATGCTTTCTTTCCAATCCTTAAAGTTATCTTTAAGCATTGGTACTGAGTTTATGTTGGCAGAAATTATAGAAGCAGACTGATTAACTGAAGAGAAAACAACATGCCCATAATAAGATTAATAATTTTTAATCCCATTAATAGATACCTAGCACAACATCAATATTTAGTCTTTGGACAGAAATATCAATTTGTAAATGGTACTCTTAGTGCAATAATCAAATATAGATAATAAATCCTGTCAAATAATAAACCTTCCTTTTGGCCGATTTATCATTCACATGGAAACCTGATAATTATCTCATATTTATTATTTTAATGTCATAATCAAATATGGATAATAAATCCTGTCAGATAAAAAACCTTCCTTTTGGCCGATTTATTATCCACATGGAAACCTGATAATTATCTCATATTTATTACAATAATGAGTCTTTAGTGTAGTAAAATATGAACAATAAATCCCGTCAAATAATAAACCTTCTTTTTGGCTGGTTTATCATCCACATGGACACTTGATAATTGTCTCATACCTATTACCACATATGAATATAGAATTTTGTCAAACATTAACCTTCCTTTTGGCCGATTAATATCCACATGAATTAAATACTCATAACTGTCTTAATATTTAAAAAATAAATTAATTTCCACAAAAGAGGCTACTTTGGCAGCATATTGTAGTCCTTAATAAATTTTAAAATATTAATTATGACTTAACCAAAAGGTTATAAAAAAATATCTTTATGTGGGAGTTTCCAAAATTATAACATTTTGTAACTTTATTTTCCTCATGTTATGTTACCAAAAGAGGACCTTAATTTTGGGATTAAATCCCACAATAATTCATAAAATAAAACCTAATTCTCAATAATTTGATATGAAGGTGGCTCTGATGCAACTTGTTATAAATAAACTGTACTTGTTAGAAATAAACTGTATAAAATTGGATCGACTTCATATCAAATCATCAAGAGAAATTAAACTAGATAAATAAAATAAAATAGCGGAAGCGTACCTGAAGCTATAAACAAACTAAAGTCTGAATCCAGGAAGAGTTTTCAAAACCTGAATTCTCAGTTATGGATCTTCCAAATCCAAGACTAGTTTTCTAAACCAAAGTTCTGGACAATGGGATACCAGAACGAAAACCAGATATGAATTCAGGGACCATAACCTCCTTATTTATAGCCTTAGTTTCATAAATTCAATTCCACCGATTACGAAAGAGAATTTATGAAAAGGTATCTACACATTGAATTCCACACTTTTCTCATTTAATTCCACACTTTAATTTATGGCTCATAACCCTTAACTTTAGTAGATCAATTTAATTTAGCCAACTTTATATAATAACATATGATGCAATTCCTGATTCATGTATATATTTATGTCCAATTTCCAACACATTTATCATGCCCAACTCCCCGTTGATTACAACCATGGCATAGCCTATCTTTTTCTAAATGGTCCACTGCAAGTTCTTTACCACTCTTCCATCTTTTACCACTTCCTTTTGTCTTTGATAGTGCAAGTGGATGGACTTGTATTCCATGATGTAGCTGTATTCTATGATGCCGATCATCTACCACATCTTCTACCAATTTTTTTATCTCCAACAATTTTTGCTTGGCGAGTTCAAACTTTTCAGATGACAAATATGCCTTTTTGGCCCATCGATTAAATATACAGTGCAATTCTCCCCAATTTGAGAATAACATTTTGTGACAATCACCATGAAGTTCCACTCCCTCACCATCAAAAACAACTTCCTTTGCTATGTCAATTGTCCATCTCTTCATGATATACATTTCAAGAAAAATATCCCCCTCATTCAATCTAAGTACATATAGCAAATGTCTACATGGAAAACCTTCACTTTCTAAAAGTTGACAACTACATGTGTATCTCCTATTAGCTCCTTTGTAAGTAACATGTGCAACCAAACCTTTATTATTTCTACAACATGTTACATCATACTGTTCAACATCCTCCCCATCTAATTTCTTATGAGATGAGCAACAAACCATACTATATTATAGTTCTTCTTGAAACTTATAAAACACTTTTCGAGTATAAACCTTTGCCATCGTACATTCCATATTGAATGGGGTGACCAATTTAGGGCTTTTATATGAATTTTCATATGCTTCTTTTGCCTCGTTCAATCTCTGTCTTTTGATAGCTCTCTCATATCTATGTATAAACTCAATAAGGCTATTTTTTTGTTCACATACCTTGAGTAAAATGGGTTTTGAGATTCACTTTGTTGTGAACTTCTTATACCAGCTAAAAATATACCTTTACTATACACAGGCACCAAGCATGACGATTGCATATATGGATTTCAACCACTCATTTCCCGCTACACAATTGTCTTTCATTAGTTCACTCCATTGTGATTCAAAGACTTTTTCGTTTTCTGCACCATAAATTAAACTATGGAATGGCTCATAAAACTCCTTCCTGTGAGCAATTGCACCTAATTTTTCAGTCTCCTTCTTAAGGATATGCCAAATGCAAAGACGATGATATGTTGAAGGAAATATCAATTTAATTGCTTTATCTATTGCCGGATCTTGGTAAGTAACAATTGCCCCGAGATACCTTCCATCCATGCATTTTAAAAATGTTTCAAAAAGCCACACAAACGATTATGTCTTCTCATTACACAAAAATGCACATCCAAATAAAATTGTTTGCCTGTGATGGTTACGCCGGTGAATGGGGCAAAAACAAGTGAATATTTATTTGTATTATTTGTTGTATAAAAAATGATCACATCTGAGTAAAGCTGATAATTTTTCCTTGGTATTCCATCCGCCCCAAAAACAATGCTTTAATCTACCCTCATCATCTACTTCATAACAATAAAAAAGGAGTCATTCATCTCTTTCATTTCCTCGAAATCTTCCATCAATAATTGGGCATCAATTTCCTTTATCTCTTTTTTATATCTTGTCTGCACATTTCTAATATCTTTCTTTGTACAACCAATATTTTCTGCCCCACCTGCTTCAATTTCTAGCATAGACATTAGTTGAGAAGTTTTTATGTTAGTCTCTCTGAATTGGTCAATTAAATTGCAGTGCACACTAGTAACATGCATATGTGACCTGAGAAATTGAATTTTTGATGGTGTAAGGAGTACATGACTATGTCCTTCATCAAAATACATGACATTCCATGTGCCCTCTTTATTCTTAGTTACCCTGAGCTTGACAACCTTTTCTTATTATAGGATGAGTTCTCTTTTTCCTTTGTCGGGTATTTCTCTTTTTTGCTCATCTTCTCTGAAATGACCTTCTTTAGAACACACGGATGGGGGCACAGGGCGGTGAGGGCCACGACAAGGGGCAGTGGAGGGCGCGGCAGCAAGTGTGGGAAGGGCAGGGGAGGGAGGGGCAGCAGGGAGTGGTAGGTGTGGGAAGGGGGTGGCAGGGGGCGGCGAGGGGTGGGCGGCAGGTACGACAGGTGTGGGGAGGTAGGCGGGGCAAGGCGCGGGGAGGGGACGGCGAGGGGAGGGTAGGGGGCCTGGGCCAGTGGGGGGTAGGGGGACGGCCGGCGGGGCGGGGGCGGGGGCGGGGCGGGGGCGGGGTGTAGCAGTTGTGGGGAGACAGGGGAGGGAGGGGTGGCAGGGGCGGGATGCGGGGTAGGGCACGGGGGCCGGGGGCGCTGACGGGGGGGGGGGGCAAAGGGCCTAGGCTGGGGGCGGGGGCAGGGGCGGCGGGTTTGGGGAGGGCAAGGGAGGGAAGGCATGGGGCAGGAGACGGCGTGGGACAGTGGGGCGGGGGTAGGGGGCGACGGGGGCGGCAGGTTGGGGAGGGGTCTGCGGTAGGCGCCCGGCGGGGTTAATTGGGAGGGAGGCGAACAGAGGCGGGGATGGGTGTAGGGGGTGGTCGGCGGGATGGGGGAGGGCGGCGCTTTATAGACAGGGCGCGGGAACAAAGCACGGGAAGCCGCTGACCGGAACGGACTGACTCGAGGGCGGGAACGGGCTGACGAGCTGGGGGGATTTAATCATGGGCTGCCGGATCTGGATCCGACGGCCCACGGATGAATACGCTATATATATATATATATATATTCTGCCATGAGGGGGGTGGTGGTGGTCGTGGTAGTGGGGGCCACGGCAAGAAGGGGGTGGTCGTCGCGGCATGGGGCGACACCTGGGGGTGGGCAGAGGGGCCACGGCTGGGTGGTGGTGGTCATTGCAGGGGGTTGTGGGCGGCAGCTGGTGCGAGGGGTCGCTAAACTGGCAGTGCATAGCAATACTTTTATATATATATATATATATATATATATATATATACACACACACACACACACACATCTGCAGTGGTGCGTTGCATGTTTTTGCGGTGCATGCAGTGAACCAGCAGGAGTCTAATAACTCTCATTTATTTCCCCACCCCCCTTACGATGGATCCATCCGCCCGACTTGCCTTCCCACCCACTGTAGCGCCACCACGCCCCCCACCCCCCTCCCCTGCCCTTGAGGTGGCAAGGGTGTCAGTTGGGGGCAAGGGGAGGGGGATGGTGGCGGTGTAACACCCCATTTCGGCTCACCCGTGAACCGACCCGGAAATGTCACCGGCGACCGAACCGTTCGCTAATCTACTGGGTTCGGTTAAGCCGACCCGGATCTGCCCTCGGTGTCTCAAGATGGAGATGCAAACATGAAATGCATGGATGAGGATGCGTGGGTTCTAACGTAGTCCTACATGCATGCTATGATGTGCAAGCAAAACAAAACCATGCAACGGCAAGAAAATTTTAATTAAAAATTATCCACAACAAGGGTATATAAATATTTTATCAAAATACGATAAAACATGATAATCTACCGTAGCATTCATCATTATCTCTTTCGTTTCAATTGAACCGAGCCTGAACTCCAAACTCACTACTCATTCACATTTATCCATTCATTTCATATCAAGCAATTTATCTAAACAAACACATCAAAATTATCATTCACATAGCAATAACACACCGTCATTATAGATTACACGCGGCAGGTACATGTGTGCGCGGTTCCGTGCTGCTCCTCTGCAGTCCCGACAGCTTTCATCCCTCGCATTTCTCACCTACATATATATAGAAAAACCGTCAGTAACAAGTGTTACCGGCCCGAAAAATAACTAATATCAATCTGGCATAAGAGAGCAAACTCTCCTGTTGAATGAAAACCATATACTTCCTCAAGAACTCTCATCAGGGCACATACGGGAGTCGTCGCCCTCGGGTCGACAGCGTCCCCTATCTTTCACATTCTCATGCCTTGGCCATTTCTCTATTGCTTCTCGCATCAAATCTCATTCCTTTCCACCCTCTGCACCTTCCATATTACTCCTGGCCTTGAGCACGAAGGCCGAGTACTCTCAGGCAGTCGCCTTCAGTACCCTTTGAAACCACAAGTCTAGACCATGGTTGCATAAATCGGAATCGGAATCGGAATCGGTTTTCCATGGAATCGGAATCGGAATCGGAATCGGTCTGAATCGGCCAAGAATCGGTTCAGTTGAATCGGTCCAAATTAATTTAATCGGTCATATATAATAATTTGACAATTTACAATATAAATATATTAAAATTGGGTATTGATGTTATTTTTATATTATTCTATGTATTATAGTTTATGATATTTTTTAAATATTTTTTAAGATTTTTTTAAAATTATTTAGAATTAATTATTATTTTTGACTCGGGTTAGACTCGAGTCAACTTTTAATTACGAGAATGCCACCCTCCCCTCTCTACCCCCGCCGCCGCCGGCGGCCCGGTCGGCGGCGAGCCTCGCGGCGGCGATGTCGGCAGCCCGGTCGGACGAACCGTCGGCCGGCGGAATCGCGGCGGAAGCGCGGCGGAATCGCGGCGGAAGCGTCGGACGGCGGAAGGTGAGTTCGGAACGGGCGCAGCGTCGGACGGCGGTGGGGTGGTCGGAAGGTCGGGCGGAGCGTCGGGCGGCGGAATCGCGGCGGAATCGGGCGGAAGCGCGGCGGAGGGCGGCGGAGCGAACGCGGCGGCGGAATCGGGGGGAGAGGGTTTGATTTAGGTTTTTAAATCCAAATTACCATTTTGCCCATGCTTAAATAATTTAATAAAAATTATACCTAGGGTATTTTGGTAATTTCCTAAAAACCGATTCCGATTTAAATCGGCCGATTCCGATTCCGATTTAAATCGGTCGGAATCGGCCGAAACGGGCCGATTCACGACCCGATTCGGGGCCGACCGAGTCGGCCCGAAATCGGATCGGCGCGACGCTCGATCCGATTTAAATCGGCCGATTCCGCACGGAATCGGCCGATTTTTTCAACTATGGTCTAGACATGTGCTGCAATGCAGTACCCGTAACCTCCACACTTCTTCGGGTTTGAGGAACTCAAAGGTGAAGTTGTCAGGATCCCTCGGGAATGAAACGACCCGCTCGCGTAGCACAGTGGTCGGATTTCCCGGACGGCGGCGAAATCAGGCTCGGAGTGGCGATGGCCGAGGCGGCCTCATGGAGTCATGGGGGCGCGCTGGCAGGCGATCGCTGGCCGGGGTTGGTCGTGGCGGCACGGTGACGGCACGACAAGGCGGGGCGGCGTCAATTGGCGGCAGCACGGCGTCGATCGGCGGCAGCACGGCGTCGGCGGCGGCGGCGGCAGCACACGACAGTGGCGGCGAGGGTTTGGGTGAAGAAGGGTCGGGAGGGAGAAAAATACCCTCAATGGCAGTTTCGTAATTAGGTATTAACTCGATTCCTACTCGAGTCAAAATAATAACTAGTTCGTAATAAATTCTAAAAAATCTAGAAAAATATGGAAAATTTTCATAAAATAAAACAAACACAACAACATCCAAATGGCATGCTCTATAACTAATAACCCACCCGAATATAATCCAACGCGTCCTAACGCGTTATTCGGCCTAAAACTATTTCTTCGATCAAACATATAAAAAGAAAAAAATACTGCATACTTTCATATATTCTGATAACTCATTTCTCACCATCTTCTCGACGTTATCATCATATATTCAGGTACACCTGACTCTCATCGCTCATAACTCACGGCTGGCCTCGGCTCAGCACGCGGTTCATGAAACTGACTCGACTCGAACCAATGGTCGAACCGACTGGTTCAGTAACGTAAAACCCTGACTCGAGTCACGGGTTTTACGGGCGGGTACCCGCTAGTAGCGGGGGGTTGGGGGGCATAGTGGGGGAGGGGGGGGTAGGGGTGCTGACTAGGGGCGGGGGCCGCGACAATGGGCAGTGGCCGGGCCAGGGGAGGAGGGTGGTGGTAGGGGGTGCCAGCTGGGGGTAGGGGGCCTCAGTGGCTAGCGGTGGCTCGGTGGGGTGGGGTGGTCGCAGGCGGGTCCATCATGAGGGGTGGGGGGAATGATCGAGAGTTGCTGGATTTTGATTGAGCGGCTCTCATTGTGGCATGCTGCATGCACACAAAAGCATGCAGCGCACCACAACAAATATATATATATATATATATATATATATAGACACACACAACACACAACACACATTGGTTAATATGTCACATTATGCATGACTTGTATTATAAATATATTTTAATTTTATATGTAAATTCTCATTGAATAATAAAATATATTATAATAATTTAATATCTTATAGTTAGGCTCTAGTTGACTTTAAACATAGATCCTGGTTGAATGAAAAAATAAATTATAATAATTTGATATTTTTTATTATATACATATTTTGAAGACAACTAGACTAAATTTTATTAGTAAGAGGTTAAAAATTAAAATTAGTCGTGTTTGATCCCGTGACCCTCCACAATAGGAGGTATTTTTTTATTTTTTAAATTAGAAGTTAGAATTGATGTTCAGTTAGTTAAAACTTGCCACTCTTCGTACTTGGAATTATTTTTCTTGTATTTTGAGATCAAATCTCCTATTTTCAATCATTGGATAATATTAAATTCTTTTTTATTAATAAAAACATATAGCATTGATATGTTTAGCATAAGATATTGATATGTTTCTTAAAGCAATAGTACTTTCAAAAATTAATTAGTATTTTAAAAATAAATGGTAGGCCAATTTTGGTTAATTACTCCAATAAAAAAGATAAAATCATCTTAATAATCTAATCTAAAGATGATCTAAGTAAGCATAAACTCGTATCATTATTTTTGACTTTGAATAAATACTCAGTTTGAAATTAGTGTTCAGCTTAACTCAACTTAAAATTTGGAATCTATATATTCAAGTTAGATAAAATATTCAATTCAGCTCAATTGTCTATTAAATATATTATTATATATCTGTGTTAATAAATTATAAATTGGAGTTTGAATGAATTTAATAATATCGTGGAAAGGCCTGAGTTGGATTAATGTTGCTCAAATTAAAATTAATTACATTAAACACAATCCACATTTAAGCACCTAAAGAAATTCTGAAATGGTTTGAATTTGGTTTTGGAAAATTATATATATATATATATATATATATATATATATATATATATATATGGATAAAAGTATCCTGTACTGCAGCACAGCCATCTTGGCTGTGCTGCAGTACAATCTTGGCCGTTGGATTAGCATCCAACGGCCAAGATCTAAAAAAAAAAAAGGGAGGGGGGCGGCGCGCCGCCGCAGCAGCGACGGCGGAGGGGCGGGAAGTCTGCCCGGCCACGGCGACGGCCGGGGGGGCGCCGGCGACAGGGGACGGGGGCGCGGCGCGGCGGGGTGGCGGGCGGAGGCCGAGGGGGGCGCGGCGGGGTGGCGGGCGGGGGCCGAGGGGGGCGCGGCGGGGTGGCGGGCGGGGGCCGAGGGGGGCGCGGCGGGGTGGCGGGCGGGGGCCGAGGGGGCGCGGCGGGGTGGCGGGCGGGGGCCGAGGGGGGCGCGGCGGGGTGGCGGGCGGGGACGGGGCGGCGGGGCGGCGGAGCGGGGGCGGGGGCGCGGCGGGGTGGCGGGCGGGGGCCGAGGGGGGCGGGGCAGGGTGGCGGCGAGTGGCGCGGCGGGGTGGCGGGCGGGGGACGGGGGACGAGGGTCGGGGGGCGTCGCGCGGCGGGGAGGCGGGGGGACGGGGTGGCGGGCGGGGGCGTCGCGCGGCGGTGGTGTCGCCCGGCGGCGGGCGCGGGCAGGGGAAGACGCGGGGCGGCTAGATCCGCCGCCCGTCGCCCGGCGGTCACGTCGCCGCCCCCGGCGGGCCGGCGACGGGCGGGGCAGGGGGTGGCGTCGCGTCGGCCGGCGGCGGCGGCGGCGCGCGCCCCCAAATTGTTTTTTTTATTTTTTATGAGGGCATGTTTCAGCCGTTGGATTTGATCCAACGGCTGAAACACTGCAGCACAGCCATCTTGGCTGTGCTGCAGTACAGCAAATGCCTCCCTACATATATTATATATATATATATATATATATATATATATATATAGGGATTGGCTACCCTGGGGGTGACCGCAGGAACAGTTTCCTGCGGTCGCTCAAATCTGGACCGTCAGATCTAATCTGACGGTTCAGATCCATTTTTAAAAAACCTATTTTACCCTCCCCCTCCCATTGCCCGGCGCCGCCGCCCTCGCCGCGCCACGGCCGTCGCGCCGCCACCCTTCGCCGCGCCCACGTCCACCGCACCGCCGCCGTCGCCGCTCCGGTCGCCTCGCCCACGCCCCCGCCGTCGCCGCTCCCGTCGCCTCGCCCGCGCTCCCGTCGCCTCGCCGCCCGCGTCGCTGCCCGGGTCGCCCCCGCGCCCCTTGCGACCCCGCGGGCGGGTCGAGAGGGAGCGCGGCGGCGCCGTGGACGGGGGCGCCGTGGACGGGGCGGCGCGCCGTGGACGGGGCGCGGCGCCGTGGACGGGGCGCGGCGAAGGGTGCTTCAATGGCGCGCGGCGGGGGCGAAGGATGTTGGGCTAGGCTACGCGGCGGGGGCGTGGGCGAGGCAACGGGAGCGACGACGGCGGCGGCGCGGTGGACGTGGGCGCGGCGAAGGGTGGCGGCGCGGCGGCCGTGGCGCGGCGAGGGCGGCGGCGCCGGGCAGTGGGAGGGGAGATGGTAAAAATTAGGTTTTTTTAAAAATGGATCTGAACCGTCAGATTAGATCTGACGGTCCAGATTTGAGCGACCGCAGGAAACTGTTCCTGCGGTCACCCCCAGGGTAGCCAATCCCATATATATATATATATATATGCGCGCGCGTGTGAGCGTGTATTCTCGTTATCTAATTAGAAGGCGTACCAAATAATTTTAATGATCGTTTTCGATTATTATAATTATTTTATTATATTAAAAATACAATTTGTAAGTTGGGGGGCATTTTGGGTAAGTAAGGGAGGATCCCTAACCCCTACCTCGAGTCCCAGTCGCCTCCGCCGCCGGAACCGGTCGCCGACATCCTCCGTCGACGTCCTCAGACGCCGGCATACGCCAACATCCAGCCTCACCCGTTCTCTTCCTTGGGTAAATCTTTTTTCTTTCTTAGAAGTTTTAACATGCTTGTGAATGGTGGAGAGATGTTGTGGTGAAGGGTTGTCGTGGTGACTTGTAAGGTTTTTGCGTATCAATTTTTGTGTGGCAAATTTTGATGCTATTTTTGTAAGGTTTCGTAGTTCTGATGTATACTTGGTTGTCTTCGTCTTCGTCTCCAAGGGGGTGTCGGGGGCATAGACCCTAAAGTAGGATGCATGTAATTACAAATGACATAATTTTTATGGCCGGATGCCCTTACTGACGCCAGCCCTGCTTCTTTATCCGGGCATGGAGAAGCATTGGCGGAGTCGTAGATATGATGTATATTTATGTGAAAAAATAGAATGCATCGTAGTTTGGTTGTCAATTGATTAAAATTGCGTGTATGTGGATGTGTCTGTGTGTGTTTGCAGCTGTTATATTCCAGCAGAAAGGTAAACAGCGGGCGGATGGATGTGAAGTTGGACTCAGGGGACGCAGGAGGTAATCCTAGGAAACGGAAATTGGGGATGAAGAAGGGTGGTGGTAAGGGGAAGCATAGGATGAAAGGTATTGAAAATGCTGGACAACCCAAAACTAAGAGACGCTTGAAAATGAAAAAGTTGGTTAAGAAAAGGCTTAGGGAGTATAATTCTGATGATGATAACGATAATGATGAGTCGGATGCCCAAGTTGGAACCTCAGCAGATGTGCAATCAGGTGGTCATGAAGATGCTTCAAGTAGTGAAGATGAAGGACACGATGATGTGGAAGTTGAAGATGAGATGGAAGGGTCTGATGATGAGGGAGATGAGATTCATGAGGGAGCCAAGTTTTTTGAAGGGATTAGAGCGTTTAAAGTGGCATTCTTGAAAATTATCAACACGAAGATTTCTGATGATGCTGTGGTCGGTGGTGAACAGATTTCTTACTATGTTGCTTTATGCATTTCACTGTTTAATGAATATTCTTAGGACATGTGCTGATGGTACTTGCTTTACAGAGTTCTATTTTATCAGCACGTAAAAAGCTTATAGCAGAGAAGCTCGCTGAAGAGGAAGCTGAACATAAGGTTAAAGCAGAAGCCAAGAAGGAGAAACACTTGGTATCATTACAAACTTAGCTGACTTTTTTTGTTTTGAGATTATTGTTTAGATGATAAGCTTTGATGTTCTTGGCTTATCTTTGTCATTAAAAGTATGGTTTCTTGTCTGAGCAAGAATTCTATATATTTCTTAGATAAAAGAGAAGGGCCATGTTAAGCCGGCAAACTTTCTTGATACAAAAGAAAAATTCCTTATCAGTGTTGCCACAAAAGGAGGTGCTTCTTTTTCGATGTATTACCTTACTTTTATAGTTTGATTGTTTTGTTTTAATATTAATAATGTCCGTATTTTTTCATGTCACCATGAACTCAGTTGTCAAGTTATTTAACGCTGTAAGTTAATCTCACACTTTTTTGTCCCTCCATATATGTTTCCTGTTTTTATTTGTTCTATAACGGATGACTGGTTTCATATTTTAGGTGAGTAAGGCACAAAATGCTCAAAAAGGGTTGAATCCTTCAAGATTGAAGTATGCTAAAGGTACTGTTGAAGTAATTTTTCTTGTGTTATAAATTGATTTAAAAGTTTTTTCTTTTCTTTCTCTGTAACAATAGTTTAGTCACTATTCTTTTAAATCATTAAGCATCAACTTATCCCGAAGGGACATGGATCCTAATCCCTAAACTAGGATCCATGTGAAAAAATGCTGCAATCAGGTTGAGTTCCTAATGTCAATAAATTATCTCTAACTATCTTTTTATTCTTATCATAAGTCCTAATTAAATGTGGATCCAATTCTCGCAGCATTGGATAAGAAGAGAAAGGACACCTTCTTTTCAGAATTGCGGAAACCCTTGCAACAGTCTGCGGATGACAATTTTGTAAAATCAAAGGTCAGTTCCTGTTGCTTTATCTCTTCTGTCTACTTATAGTTCGTCTTGATAAATGGAGATCATCAAAAGTGGACTGCTAAAAATCTCAGTTTAAATTGATTGAGTTCTTTGCGAATATATCTAATTTAAAAGAGGATGTTTCCAGGGACATGCTTCTTCGCAGCGGGAGAACAGTAATGAGCCTGGGTGGGCGCCTTTGCGTGACAGTTACATGCTTTCAGACTCCAAATTAAAAGATTGGGATAAGATGCCCGTGCGTACTAGGCTTTGTCATTGTTTTGTTTATAATTAGCCTGCAGCTATCATGCATATGCTTAACATTATATGTGCTTTCAGGATCCTACTGCAACTGTTGTTTCAAATGAAATATCTATGGATATGTTGTCAGACGATGAATAACCTGTTGAAATTGGCCTGTTGGTAAGAGTATATATGAGTTTTAATCTTAAGTTCTGTGGCACTGTTTTCAGTTTGAACGCTTGCTACAATTAGCAAATCTGTAGTTTTCATCATTCTCATTCGTTTTCTTGAAGATCTTATTTTGGATGCGTTGAATAGGCCCATAGTTTTAATATATGAAGTCAAGGTTTTCCCCTTTTATCTCTATATCTATAGCTTTCTACGCTCTGCTTACTGATTATAAAGCTAAACTTCATTTGTATATGCAGGCTTGATGTGGTATTCATTTGAAATAGTCACTGACCTATCTATAGATGTATCCCTTTCAAGCTCTAGAGTGTCGCAATCAATCTGGATGTGAAACGATGCACTTCACCCAACTTGTCTAAATGCACCAGAAGGCCTAGGACATTTGCAGTAATCATCGTGATGTGAATTACTCAAACCAGGTTGATAACAGATTTCACAACTTCCCAGTTTTGCGTTATTACCTGTATCTGACAGTTTTCTGTTCATTTGTGTACCCTACCAAATATAAGAAGCGATTAATTTGTACAATTTTTTTGGTTCTTCGCGGTGTTATGTTTTTTCTTTTATTGCAAGTTCTAGTCTCCCTGTCAAGTACGGTCTCTTTTCCAAAAGAGTGCTCTGAAGTTTCCTAGTCTCAAATTTCTTTATGGTTCCGTTTATTAGAGATGAAACTAGTATAAATGAAAAAAATTAATATTAAATAAAATTACAATGGGATGAAATGATATGAAAATTTTGAAAATTTCTCTTATATATTTTGATGGAAGGAAGATAAGGATGAAAATGAAATACTTTTTCTTGTATGAATGTGCACGTGCCTTGTTAAATTTTTCCAGATTTTTTATTTTTCATAAAATATATTATTATATAAAATTTTTATAGACTTATTTTAATTTAAATTAAATTTTCTTTTGATGAAATTTTAAGACATTCAAATATAAAACAAAATTGTAACTTCTAAATTTTATATTTCTTTAATGCAATTTAAGATAACCAAACAGAACCTATGAATATCTAGTATAAGATAAAAATAATGAATACAAAAAACAATCTTACATTTAATTGAAATTGAAGTATTTTTCTTGTAGATCGGACTTGTCAAGGAAATATCAAATAATGTAGACTCGATTGGAGAAGCTTTGGAATCAAATTTATAAGAACAAATCATGACGGATTCACAAAAGCACTGTACTTCGGCCGGAGCTAACACACACAATCCTATGACCCATGATGTCCCAACCATAGGTCAAAGAGAAGCACCGAATAAAACCAACTTGAAATGTTGAGCGTAACACCTCGTTTTGGCTCACCCGTGAATCGACCCGGAAATGTCACCGGCGATCGAACCGTTCACTAATCTAGTGGGTTCGGTTAAGAGGATGCAACCATGAAATGCATGAATGGGAACAATTGGGTTCTAACGCGGTCCTACATGCATACCATGACGTGCAAGCAAAGCCAAAACCATTCAACAAGCAAAAAATTTAAATAAAAATTTATTAATTTTTACGAAAAAAACGGACAAAATCTCCCCTAAAAGTGCAATAGGGGCTAACCTGTCCACAACAAGTGTATATAAATATTTTATCAAAATACGATAAAACATAACAATCTACCATGGCATTCATTCATTATCTCATTCGTTTTAGTTGAGCCGAGCCTGAACTCCAAACTCACTACTCATTCACATTTATCCGTTCGTCTCATAAGCAATTTATCAAGCAAAAACATCCTAATTATCATTCACACAGCATTAACACACCATCATTATACATTACACGCGGTAGGTACATGTGTGCGCGGTTCCGTACTGCTCTTCCGCAGTCCTGACAGCTTTCATCCCTCACATTTTTTACCTACATATATAAGCTTTCATCCATTGCATTTCTCACCTACATATATATAGGAAAACCGTCAGTAACGAGTGTTACCGACCCAGAAAATAACTAATATCAATCTGGCACAGGAGAGCAAACTCTCCTGTTGAATGAAAACCATATACTTCCTCAAGAACTCTCATCAGGGCACATACGGGAGCCGTCGCCATCGGGCCGTTGCCCTCGGGTCGACAACGTCCCCCTTTCTTTCTCATTCTCATACCTTGGTCATTTCTCTATCGCTTCTCGCATCAAATCTCATTCCTTTTCGCCCTCTACATCTTCCATATTACTCCTGGCCTTGAGCACGAAGGCCGAGCACTCTCAGGCAGTCGCCTTCAGTACCCTTTGAACCACAAGTCTAGACATGCGCTGCATTGCAGTACCCGTAAACCTCCACACTTCTCCGGGTTTGAGGAACTCAAAGGTGGAGTTGTCCGAATCCTTCGGGAACGAAGTGGGTTCTCCCCAGCTCCAGAGCCCGCTCTTCCGTGCACACGCCCTATCTGAAGGCATGGCCGTCAGTAACCCTCATTCCATCTCTCACCGAAAACGCGAAAACTATACATATATAGGCCTGGGTTGGGATTTATACAATAGGCTCGAAGGCAACTTGTGGTGGATCTTAATTTCGAAAACTGACTCGAGGGATCTCATCCTCGAGGGTTATTAATCCGAACAAAACTGTTGGCTAAATGACCCGAGTTAAGTGGGATCCGATAAAATGCCACTTAACTCGTCCTGCACATGATAAATCAAATACACAATAGAATAGCGTAAAACAGAGAACGAGTCCTAAACGGACCTGGTAGAAGCTCCAAGCGTGTCCTCGTGCCTAGGCGGCGAGCTCCTACTCCATACCTACACATCGAAACTAAATACTAACGCCCGCTCATGATGCAGTCATACATCCTATATCACACATACATCCATCACGCATCAATCAACACACATCAACCTATATCAATTCTAGCAAGTCTACTTAGGCTAGTTTGCATTAGATCATGATCATTACCTAGTTACCCTAATTAGTTTCTTAGCCTCCATTTTTAACACCACTCAATCAAACAAATTTCATATTTTATCCTTAATCAAATCTACATTTATATATATTATTATAACACACAATTCACCAATCCTAGCATGTAATTCTAATAATCAATACTTTCAAATAATTAAGTTAAAATAAATTATACCTCGCAGGATTCGTGGCTCGAATTCGGCACCCTATGGCGTCCGAAGTTCGATAGGGTTCAATCGGAGGGATTCGGTGGAAGATCAGGTGATTTCCGACGAATTTGGGTGAATCCAGTTTGTCCGGCGACTGTCCCGGCGGTTTTCTGGCGACTGTTCCGACGGGGCAATCGGGGGTAAGGGTTAGCACCGGCTCGGCGAGCTCGTCCCAATGGTGGTGACGGCAAGGGCGGCCGCGGCGGCGATGACCGCCGGCGGCGGCATCGAGTTCGGTCGGGGCGGTCGGTCGCTCTGATCAGGCCCACGGCCGGCTTCGACGGCGGCGTTAGGTAAGGGGGAAATGTCAGGGAGGTCAAGGGGTGGTCATCGGGGTCACGGCGGTGGCGGCGCAATGCAGCCTGGACGGCGGCGAATCGACAAGGGGGGGCGTCGCGGCTTGTGGGGCAATTCCGGTGTTGTGGCGGCGAGACGGTGGCTAGGGTGGGTCGTGGCGGCACGGCGGGGCGGGGCGGCGTTGATCGGCGGCAGTGTGGCGTTAGCGGCAGTGGTGGCGACACACGCAGTGGCGGCGGCTAGGGTTTGGGGTGAGGAAGGTGTCGGGAGGGAGAAAAGCACCCCCAATGGCAAACTCGTAAATAAGTATTGACTCGATTCGTACTCGAGTCAAAATAATAACTAGTTCGTAATAAATCCTAAAAAATCTAGAAAAATATGGAAAAATCCCATAAAATAAAACAAACACAACAACATCCAAATGACATGCTCTATAACTAATAACCCACCCGAATATGATCCAACGCGTCCTAATGTATTATTCGGCCTAAAACTATTTCTACGATCAAACATATAAAAAGAAAAAAATACTGCATACTTTCATATATTTTGATAACTCATTTCTCACCATCTTCTCGACATTATCATCATATATTCAGGTACACCTGACTCTCATCGCTCATAACTCACGACTGGCCTCGACTCAGCACGCGGTTCATGAAACTGACTCGACTCGAACCAACGGTTGAACCGATTGGTTCGGTAACGTAAAACCCTGACTCGAGTAACGGGTTTTACACTGAGGCTGGGCAGAAATTGGGAAGCATGTCCTATCGAAACCAAATCCAAGAGTACTAAATGGATGTATTGAGTGACAACCCTGGAAAAGAACAAATCATGAAGGATTCTGGGGGAGAACTTGCCGGAGATTCTAAATGCAGAGGATGCCTATCTTGAGGGCGAGGGAAGAACATGACCAGAGAAAACGAGGGCAGGTTTGGCAACGGCGCATGACTAACAATGACCAAATGCAACATTGACGACAAAAGAAAATAATAGTCTTAACGTGTATTTGCTGGAGAAAGATGTATCCGATTTGAAATTACCCAACACTCATTCGAATCTGGCATCCTAGCCGCAGAAACCTCGGTGCTACTAGAAACAATTACCTTCACAGCAGAAGGATCATCTTGAGCATCAGCATTGCCTTCATCAGAAACGCAGTCCAAGATTTGTGACAGATTCGGCTATACAGATTCAGGATCTAGTATGTTATCACAATCAATTCCTGCCTTCTCATCTTGTTCCACAGCATCCGGGAAATCTCAGGCCACCACAATGTTCACATTCTTAGTCATTAGAATTTTGTCACATTCAAATTTGGGAGGTGACGAGGTGTGGAGCTTCACATTCACTTCTTTTTGTCTCTCATACAGCATCATCGATTTCTGAAGAGAAAATAGAACAGGATGTAACCTCGACATAACAAAATTTTCCCCAATTACAGCTTTAGCTACCAAATTTTAAAAGTAAACAAGGCATTATACTCTTTCACACAGCATAGTTTTGAAAATATTCTACCAAAATTCATAATTGGCAATTAATAAAATTCATAATCAGTATCAAACTAAGCACGAGATTCCCAAGCATGCATCTTTCTTACCAACAGAGAATACTACACACATCTGCATGCTACACTTTCAGTAAAAAACTATTGCAAAATTTGTTTATCGTGCAAAAAGAAATATAACCAAGAAAGCAAAAAAGGACACACCATAACTACATACCTCAAGTATTGCTTTTGCAGATGTAGGAAACAATCGCTTTTGCAGGTTGTGGTAAGGGTGCTTCGAGAATGCACTATCATGCTGTCAAAACAAAGCATAACACTTATAGTAGTGCATCTTACTCCAATGAATGAGACAAGAATGAAGAATCTTTCCAACACAATTGAAAACCATTGTAATAAGCATATGTTTGATTACCTTCAGTTCAACCTCTTTGGCATCTCTAATACCGTTTGATTCTTTCATTTTTCTTATGCTCATGCATTGTTTGTACAACTCCGGACGAACAATATCTACTGAGATGTCAACCTTTGCTAGATAATAATCCAGCTTTTTCACACTGTCATCAGCCAACATTTGACTGGATATCTCTGGCTTCTTTTCTACAAAATCATTTGGGAGGGAAGCTACATAAGGTTTGTTCTCCGTTAACAAGGCAATTGTCGGCTTCACATCAATGCTTTCGATTGTTGAAGAATGCCCCAAATGGCTCATTTCCAAGGCATCATCCTGCTGGTCAGATCGTCCTGAACCATAATCTTTATGTAAAGCAGGATTGAAGTTGCAATCAGTCTCCCTTTTGGAGTAAGAGGATCGACAGTCATGTTTCCATTTTGTCCCCTCCATGTTTCTGATTTCAATTCCCACCCATTCTTGCTCACCAAGAGTCTACTCTGCTCCGAGTCAGGTATTTTGTGATCATAAGCATCATCTCCAAATACGCCATTGCTTCCATCCCATCCATACAACAAGGGAAGGCAGGCTTCATCTGAGTTTTGCCGGTTAGAAACTTGATAACTTAAACTTAAAAGAAACTTTATTAGTCTTCATTTCAAATCAAAAAGTAGATAAAAGTGGATAGCGGAAGCGTGCCTGAATCCATAAAAGAAAATGAATACTTTCCTATCTTAGGTTTTGATCTTCCAAATTCACTATTAGTTTTCTAAACCAAAGTTATGGATAATGTGATACCAAAACGAAAACTAAATATAAATTCAGGGACCATAACCTCCTTATTTATAGCCTTCGTTTCATAATTTTAATTCGACCCATCACAAAAACGAAATTGCGAAAATGATATCTACACGTCAAATTCCACACTTTTATTTATGGTATTCACATTGAATTTCACAACTTTATTTATGACCAATAAATTCTTAGCTTTAATAGATCAATTTAATTAGGCCAATCTTATATAATAGCATATTATACAATTCCAGATTTATATATACATTTATGTCCAACAACCAACAATCTCCGACTTAGGACTATATATATACACAAAGATAATTATATATAGCTTTATGAGCTCCAAATAATATATGTTATTATTCCAAAATAACAATCTCATCCATTAATCAATGTCAATATAGGATCAAGGCGATTTTGTTACATTTATCGTAACTAAACCCATCTATGGTCACACACATCAACGTAATTAAAAGACATAGATCAAATGTGGATGTGTAGCATGAAAATTATATATAATTTGATATGAACATGCATATTTTTAACTGGTCTAACCTTATGAGATCACCAAAATAGAGTGAAAGAGTCAAACATAAACCAAATATAGCAACAAAATAAAATAAACTCCCACTAAAGTAGCATATTATCAAATGATACAACACTATATAAGCAACATGCTCATAAAAGACCTTGGGCGGTAAACTTTTAGTAAACGGATCCGCAACTATGGAGTTTGTCCCAATATACTCTATAGAGACTTTACCAAAACTTTATTACTCTAAACTCTTTCTTTCACAACAATGAACTTAATTTCTATGAGTTCCTGTTGTTATTTGAATATGAGATTGCAGACTGATTGTCACAAAATAACTTAAGTGGTCTTTCAATATTATCAACAATGTGCAGCCCTATGACAAAATTCTACAACCATATTCCCTGATTGGATGCCTCATAACAAGCTATGAATTCAATTGTCATGGTGGAAGAAGCTATGAGTGTTTGCTTAGCACTCTTCCAAGAAATAGCTCCTTTAGTAAGCAGGTAAACATAGTTAGAAGTGGATCGACGACTATATTGACATCTAGTAAAATCGAAATCAGAATACCTAATGATCTCAACTTAATCTGACTTCCGATATGTAAGCATGTATTGTTTTGTTCTTTGAAGATGCCTCATGACTTTATTGGCTGCTTTCCAATAATCCAATCCTGGATTACTTAAATATCTGCCCAACATTCCAAAAATATACTCAATATCTGAACGCGTACGTACTTTAGCATGCATAAGATTTCCTACTACTGAAGCATAGGAAATCTTATGCATTTCCCTTTCCTTATGTGTCATTTTTAGGACATTGATTGAGACTAAATTTATCTCTTTAAGAAACAAGGGTATCTCCTGGTTTACAACCTTGCATGCTAAATCGTTTAAGCACCTTTTTCCATATAGGTCTTTTGTGATAATCCAAGTATACATTAAGAGCGATCCCGATATATTTGAATTCCTAATACAAAAGACGCATTTCAAGATCTTTTCATTTTAAATTTTTTGATAAAAATCTCTTGGTGTCGTGCAAGAAACTTTTATCATTACTAGCAAACAATCAACATATAAAACCAGAAAATATACTTACTCCTACTAAACTTATGGTATATTTAACCATCAATAATACTCATCTCAAAATTGAACTAGATAATAACTTGATAAAATTTGTAATACCACTGACGAGAAGCTTGCTTAAGTCCATAGATGGATTTCTTTGCAAACCATATTCTGTGAATCTCCGGTTACAAAATTTTCTGGTTGCACCATGTAACTTGTTTCATCAATGTCACCATTTAGAAACGTAGTCTTTACATCCATCTAATGTAACTCAAGATCAAAATGTGCCACAAATGCCATAATTATTCTGAATGAGTGTTTCGATGAAATTAGAGAGAAAGTCTCGTTATAATCGATGCCTTCCTTTTGAGTAAAGCCCTTTACAACAAGACGAGTCTTATAGATTTCTACATTACCTTTAGAATATTTTTGGTTTTAAGTAGCCATTTACAACCAATAGATTTCATACCTTCAGGCAATGGAATAAGATCCCAAATGTCATTATCTTTCATGGACTTTATCTCTTCATTCCTAGCATCAATACACTTTTGAGAATTAGAACTATTCATGGCTTGATGAAAGTTGATTGGATCATCTTCCATAATTCCAATGTTATCCTCATGTTCTTGAAAAAGATGATATAATCATCTAAAATTGCATTTCTCCTTTATCTTGTGGATCTCCTAAATGACATTTCCTCTTGAGGTTGTTGATTTTCCTCTTTAAGTATAACTAAATGATTGTGATTAGGGAGAATCTTGATATTTTCTTATAATTCTAGTATTGTTTCTTGAATAACATCAGGAATATGAGCCTGATTATTATCAAGAACAATCATAGAAAGGAGAAACAGATTCTTCTTCAAAGACAAAGTCTCTAACTTTATTTCCCTCCAAACTCAACATCCTCAAAGAATTGAGCATTTCTCGTATCAAAGAATGACCTTATTGTAGGATCATAAAACTTATACCCTCTAGACCGTTCAAAATACCCAACAAAATAGCTACTAACTATTCTTAAGTCCAGTTTCCTTTGATTTGCCCTATAAGGCCTTGCCTTAGCTGGACAACCCCAAATGCGTAAATACTTTATATTAGGTTATTTTCCAGTCCATAATTCATAAGGGTCTTAATTGATACCTTTGTTGGTACTCTATTAAGAAGATATATTGCTATCTTTAGTGCTTCACTTGAGAGTGAATCAGGTAAAGTAGTATGAGCAATCATACTTCTTACCATGTCTTTAATGTTCAGTTTCATCTCTCATCAACACCATTCATGGCAGGAGTACTTGACATTGTGTACTGTGGGACAATTTCGCACTCTTCTAGGAATTTGGCAAATGATCCTAGACATTGTACACCTGATCCATCATATCTATCATAGTATTCACCACCATGATTAGATCTGATAGCGTTGATAGTTTTGTCAAGTTGGTTCTCAACTTCAACCTTATATACCTTAAACATGTCCAATGCTTGAGACTTCTCATGAATGAGATAAAGGTAACTATAACCAGAATAATCATCTATGGACATAATAAAATATTGTTGAGCATTCTAAGAAGCCATAGAAAATGCCCCACAAATGTCCATATGTATTAGTTCTAAGACGCTTAAAGATTTATTGGTACCTAGTCTCCTTATATTTGTTTGTTTTCCCTTAATGCACTCATCAAGACTTGAAGATTTGATAAATTAAGAGAATCAAGAATTTCATCTGACATAAATCGTTCAATTCTTTATTTAGAAATGTGTCCTAAACGCTTATGCCAAAGTAAAGCAGAATTCTTATTAGTGAATTTTCTTTTCATACCACTTAAACCTACATGCAAAATTTCATTAAAAATATAGATTATCATAAAAAAAAGGAACTTATACCCATAATATTTGAATTTAGAAAAACACTAAACTTATTATTTCTAAATAAACAAGAGTAACCAGATTTGTCCAATAGAAATAGAAACCAAATTCCATCTAAAAGGCGGTACTTCACGTCTCTTTCAAATCCAAATAATATCTTGTATTCAATAATAATCTAAACATCTCTACTGCTTCAACTATAACTGATTTTCCATCACCCACATAGATGAATCTTTCAGCATCATTTGGTTTTTAGCAATTCAGAATACTTTGCACTGACATACTTATGTGAGTAGTAGCACCTGAATCAAGCCACCAAGTATATATGGGTACGAAGCTAAATTTACCCCAGAACAAACAAAATTATGAAATGGACCTTTATTTACACGCTAAGTGTAATACTTGGTTCATACTTTATGTATCCAGGTTTACCATAAAAGAAACAGCAAGAAACCTAATTTTCTTCTTACTTTTGTCCTAATAGGTACTAGCCAAGTGAGTACTTTTAGTTTTGAAACAATATTTGACATTTCTAAAATATACTCTCTAATGCTTGATTTGTTTAAACTTTATTGAAATCAAGTTCGACAAAAAACTAGTTTCAGCCTGATCGTTTTATAAAAGCTTTACAATTTCTTTAAGAACCTTAATGGCTGTAGTAACCTTTTCAGATACATTACCCCTAAAGGTCTCTAGAATCCCATGCTTTATGATCATAAAATTCATGCTATTGAACATTCCTAATTCTCAATGTCCCCTTTTTCCTTCATGAAACTTTTATCCAAAAGAGAAGAAGGTTGTTCAGTTCTTAACGCAAGGTCAAGATTCATGCAGTTGAGAATGATTATCTCGTTCTTTTCCAATCTTTAAAATTATCTTTTAAGCATAAGAATTGAATTGATGTTGGTAGAAATCATATAAGCAAATTGATTCACTGAATCCATAGAACAAAACATGCCCATAATAAGATTAATAATTCAAATAATGGATAATCTCATCAACAGATACCTAGCACAACATTAATATTTAGTCTTTGGACAGAAATATTAATGTGTAAGTGGTACTTTGAATGGAATAATCAAATATGGATAATATATCCTGTCAAATAATAAACCTTCCTTTGTGCCGATTTATTATCCACATGAAAACTTGATAATTATTCTATATTTATTATCACAAATGAATCTTTAATGCAATAATCAAATATGGGCAATAAAACCAGTCAAATAATAAACCTTTCTTTAGGCCGATTTATTATTCACATAGAACCTTAATTATTATCCTATATCTATTACCACAAGTAAATCTTAACACAATAATCAAATATGGACAATAAATCCTATCAAATAATAAATCTTTTTTGGACTGATTTATTATTCACATGAAAGCTTGATAATTATCTCATATCTATTACGACTAATAAATCTTAACGTAATAATCAAATTTAGACAATAAATCTTGTTAAATAATAAACCTTCTTCTGGGCCAATTTATTATTCACATAGAACCTTAATAATTGTCACATATCTATTACCACAAATAAATATATAATTCTATAAAATAATAACCTTCTTTTTGGGCCGATCAATATTCACATGAATTAAATACCCACAACCATCTTAATATTAAAAAATAAATTAATTTCCACAAAGAAGCTACTTTGGCAACATCTTCGAGGCCTTAATAAATTTTAAAATATTAATCACAATTGAACCATAATTCGAATTTCATCATGGTTGCATGAATCGGAATCGGAATCGGAATCGGATGGTTTTCCAGGGAGTCGGAATCGGAATCGGAATCGGTCTGAATCGGCCAAGAATCGGTTCAGTTGAATCGGTCCAAATTAATTTAATCGGTCATATATAATAATTTGACAATTTATAATATAAATATATTAAAATTGGGTATTGATGTTATTTTGATATTATTCTGTGTATTATAGTTTCTGATATTTTTAAATATTTTTTAAGATTTTTTTTAAATTATTTAGAATTAATTATTATTTTTGACTCGAGTTAGACTCGAGTCAACTTTTAATTACGAGAATGCCACTCTTTACCCCCGCCGCCGCCGCCGCCGTCGGCCCAGTCGGCGGCGAGTCTCGAGGCGGCGATGTCGGAGGATGTCGGCAGCCCGGTCGGACGAACAGTCAGCGGCCCGCAGCCGGCGGCGAGGCGGCCCGGAGCGGCGGCGAGTCGGCGGCGAGTCACGGCGATTCGTGCGTCACAGCCCGATTCGGTCCGGCCACACTTCGGCGGCGACGTTGCGAGGTCGAGTAGCTCGGTCGGCGGCGAGCCCGGAGTCCGGGAGCACGGCGGAGGGCGGAAACGGGGCGGCGGCGGGCGGACGAGCGGCGGCGGCGTGGGGGAGCGGGTTTGATTTTAGGTTTTTAAAATCCAAATTACCATTTTACCCATACTTAAATAATTTAATAAAAATCATACCTAGGGTATTTTAGTAATTTCATTAAAAAACCGATTCCGATTTAAATCGGCCGATTCCGATTCCGAGTTAAATCGGTCGGAATCGGCCGAACTCGGCCGATTCCGAGGCCGATTCGGGGCCGACCGAGTCGGCCCCGAAATCGGATCGGCATCGCGCCGATCCGATTTAAATCGGCCGATTCCGCACGGAATCGGCCGATTCGTGCAACAGTGAATTTCATAATCCCAAAACTGAAAAGGTTATAAAAGTATCTTTATTTGAAAATTTACGAAATTATAACCTTTTTAACTTTATTTTCCTCACTAGATATTTTACCAAAAGCGGATATTAATTTGGGAATAAATATCCTAAAGACAATAATTATATTAATTTGGGAATAAATATCCTAAAGACAATAATTTGTACTGAATTTTGGGAAACTCCCAATGGTTCCCAATGGGTTGAAGGCCTTATCAATTTCTGAATCGAAATCCTTAGATTTGAATGTGATATGAAAGTGGATAGTTCCAATCCATAAATAAAATTAATTCTCAATGATCTGAAACAAAGTTGGCTTTGATGCTGCTTGTTAGAAACTTGATAACTTAATTAGTCTTCATTCAAATCATCAAGTAAATAAAATTGGATAACGGAAGCATACCTAAATCCATAAAAGAAAATGGATACTTTACTACCTTAGGTTTTGATCTTCCAAATTCACTACTAGTTTTCTAAACCAAAGTTCTTGAGAATGAGATATTTTGATCTTCCAAATTCACTACTAATTTTTTAAACTAAAGTTATGGACAATGAGATACTAAAACGAAAACCAGATATAAATTCAGAGACCATAACCTCTTTATTTATAGCCTTATTTTCATAATTTCAATTCGACCCATCACAAAAGAGAAATTACGAAAATGATATATACACGTCAAATTCCATACTTTTATTTATGGTATTCACATTGAATTCCACAACTTTATTTATGACCAATAAATTCTTAGCTTTAATAGATCAATTTAATTAGGCCAACCTTATATAATAGCATATTATACAATTCCAAATTTATGTATATATTTATGTCCAACAACCAACATTGCCACCCAAATAGATGACCAGCATCAAGCCAAGCAACACCAACATGGAAACCAGTTGGACCAGGGCCATGATGGACAGGAAAGAAACCATCTAGGTGGTGGCCAACTTGGAAAGCCTTTCCAAGGATTACTTCCTTGCACTCTACCGACCACAATTCCAGGATCTCCAATTCTTCTATAACGATTGCTCATCTTGGATTCACCCATCTGGCTTCTAAAATCTTCTTCCAAATGGAAGGGTCTAGCCAATCGAAGGGAAGAAGTTTTGCTGGAATCATGGCCGGCGGTGCAACACATGGCAGTGGCAGTGGTGGTGGCGACACCAGATAAACTGGCTAGGAGGAGATGACCTCACTAGAGGGAGGCCAAGGGTGGTGATGGCAACGGCGAGGCGTGGTGGTTGCAACTTGCGGCTGTCGTCAATCAAAACGACAAGGAGAAGGGGCGGTGAACAGGGATAGGAGGAGGAAGAAAAAGGTGGAGGAGGAAGGAGGAGGCTGGGGAGATGGTGGCGTTGGCCGGTGGCGAGGTCGTTGACAGAGGGAGGCTGGCCCAATGGGGCTTTGTGCAATAAATTTTAACAATAGAAAATAAAATGTCATAAAATAAAATAATCTTATCACGCTCCGATCTTCTAAAAAAACTCAAAATAATAAATAATCCATCATAATACGATAAACGACCTAAATCTAATTATACGGTCTACTAAAATTTATAAAAAATGAAAGGTACTCTCATGTATTCACGATGACTCATTCTATTATTGCCTTTGTGACGTTATCATTATAAATATAAGTACACATGACCGCCATGGCTCATAATACATGATCAACTTCGGCTCAGCACGCATGTTTTCAAATTAACAATCAAACCGATCGGTTCTAAGTATACAAAGCGTGACTTGGGTCTTGAGTTTTACAAGGGGGATATAAGTAGGTTACAAGAGACCCGTGCCAGCAAAATAGGTGTATAGTTTTAACAAATTAAATTTTACACGGTTAATTTAGCTAACTTATTGGTTGCCAATCTAGACGATGCACTGACACTTTTGATATTAAACATTTCAGCAGCCTATCAAACCAAGTAATGCAAGGGTTTTGAAATATGGCTTAGGTTATTGCAATAAATTAGCAAAGTAATTGCTAAAGGAGATTGTAATTTGTAAATAAATAAGCCTTTAATTCCATACCGACCAGCACCACCACACCGTCCATGGGCTCAACTTCCTCCATTTAACATGTCCACTATACCCAAATAAAAATAAATTTAAGCCCATTTCAGTCTTGAGCCTCGTCCATTGTAACTCCTAGGTGTAGAATATGAAAGTTTGCATATGGAGCTTGAGATTTGCAGTTGTCAGGGTTAAACAATCACTGTTACTGCCTTTTTTTAGTGTGCAAATGCCATTGCTAAATGTTCGATTGCTGTCTGTCTAATGATTTTTCCCTGGCATTGCTTGTTTGTTTTTGTCTAATAATTAGAAAGTTCAATGCCCAACAAGATATAAAAGTTGGCTTATTTTTTATTTTATTTCTTAAAAATATCAATCTCCATTTCATGGATTCTAGTAATTTTACTCCCTTCCAATATGATCATCACACTTCTTTTCAATTTTTAGCTTTGTATTCTTGACAATCTTGCCTAAATGCTGGAGGGTTCAAGCACTAGGGTCTTGTAGCTTCTTGGTAAAAAAGGGTTGACTAATAAACATATTTTGCAAAATTGGAACTTCGACTATAATCTATTGTATGTATACTTACGCGAACTCTAAACTAACACTCGATTTTTACTAATCAATACAAAATAGAAAACAGAAGTCGATATCAAATTCGCATATGTTTATCTTACTAGATGAGCCATATATAGTAACTAAAAGAATCAAGTTTAGCAATAATTACGGCTTATAAGAACTAAAAATATTGAGGGTAAAGGATATTTGTTTAAAGAGAACCAGATGACATGAATTACTATGTATTTGCACCATGGATTGATTAGTGATCTTTTGGGATTGGAAAGGGTGACCTTGTATGCTTGGGAAAGAGTATGGGACCATGCATGCACGCCAACACAAAGAGAGCAATATCATATGATATAACCAAACCACATAATGCCACAAAAGTTTAAAAGGTTTGGGCCTGTAGATGCCCAACTTTTTCTCATTTTTCAAAGCATTAGGTACCGAACGCCAGCATTTCCTGCTTTACCGACAAATTGGGTGTCTTCTATTTCAATCTGAGCACGGCGAATTAGCACAGTTGGTTGAGACTATTGATAGTTCTTGCATAAATAGATATAATGAATGATTTGGGTATTTAGGTTTATGCATTTTTTATTTACTTGGTTGTGTTTGGACATGCTCCTTTAATGAAAATACAAGTGGAACCCATCTACGATCGTTGTAGAAGAGAGCCAATAATTCTTTGATTTCGTCAAGAGTCATTCATTTTAGTACTCCTTTTTTTGATTTTGCTGCCGGCACTAGAGATGATAAATGATCTTGGGTTTGAGAAGATCTTGTCAAGTTCTTTGCCTATTCCTCTCACAATGTCCTGATTAAACTACTAATCATGCAAGGCTAAATTAATCTTTTATCAGGAGCTACTTGTCATATACATGTTCCTCATTGTTACTGCAACATCGACGAGGCAGACCGACGTTGTCAATAAAGCTAATCCCAAGAACAGGTTGATGAAAAAAATGAAGATATAAAGCCTGGTTCAATTAAACAAATCATGTTATCTGAAAAAATTAAGTAGATGACGTAACTCTTATCATGAATATTAATTTCCTTATAAATTACTCTTGCCGGCACTTGATTTTTATGTACATATACATTAAGAATGACGGGCATGCAGATTCATTAAAAGGGCAGTTACGTTGTTCTTATATCTTCAAATATCTTGCGTTGTATTCATTGAAAGGTACATAAAAGTGTTTGAAAAATCATCTTGTTTTCATTCAGAACCTCCAAGTTTCAAGCATTTACTCCCAAAACATGGAACAGACGATGCATTCATACTTGTTTGTCAAAGAAGTAGATATCAATTGGTGATCCCTCGAATTAATCCAGATTCAGAATCATAAATAGCCCAAAAGATGATAAGCATTGACGGATCTCATGCATCACTGTACCTATCAAAGCCTGGTCACTTCTTGGACAGTTTTCTTCATTATGCATGCTACACTGTCTTGTTTGTTGCTAAATCATAATCTGTTAGAGGATATAGACAAGACTCGAAGTTGTCTGATACCAGCTGTTTACATCAGAGCCGGGGGACTCATCACTCATGAACTGGATGGATAAACTTATTGCAAAAATGTGATATCATCTTTTTTATCTTCCAAAAACCTGTCGTTGAATATATAAAAGCTGGGTATCTTTCCTTTACGTTTATAAATATTGCTACTTAATTACACTATTCAATCGAATCATCAAGCATGCGAACGAAGATATATCTATCCGTTTATTGCCAATATGTATATCATGACCAAGCACTCAGGGGATAAATCATAAATCTGGCTTTTTGTTTTCCAAAATATATAAATCTAGCTGTGGACCTCTGGTGGTGACAGAATAGGGATGAATCGATAGGATCTAAGCAAGAATAATTATATATTGTGGGGGAATCTGATAAAGAAAATGGTTGGTTTGTCGTTGATATGAAGAGCCACTTGTGTTGATCAGTATCGGGGGATGGAGATTGGACGTAGGAAACCTTCGTCGCCTTGTCGAATACAATGTTTTGTCAACGTATTGTATTTTTGTATAACACGGACAACTCTTACATGCCGTTGTAGGTTTTTACTAAGGGTGCTAAATGAGCGATCAAGTCAAAGAGAGCACGTGCTCACTCGCTCCAACCGGACTTGATGTCAAAGCAAGTTTTGACCATAGATGCTCGATATTGACTCAAATTATTTTAATTCTATTTGAGCTCAAATACACTTAAATTATCAAATTTTTAAGAACTTAATTTAACTCGATTATATTAGACTCAAAGCTGGCTTGAATCAAGCTCAAAATTAGCTCGACTCAAGTTCAAACCCTGTTCTTAAATTACATCAATATATGTGGAGTAGAATTATTTAAAGAAAATAGGAAAGGTTAGAGTATGATTTACCAACGATGCGAAATTATCACACATGAGATAAAGAAAAAGAAAATATAATATATCTAAAGGATATTATAACTCATGGCTTCTTTCATGGTGTCAACCATCACAGCCTTCTGTACTGAAAGAATGGTTAAAGTAGTCATTATCATGAACATGTAAATAAAATAGAAAACTTATCATAATTGATATTAAAAGTAATGTATTAAATCTGATATATATTAATGTATTAAATCTGATATTATATATTATATCATCGAGTTTAGTTCGAGTCGAACTACAAGTTCAGTTCGAGTCAATTTCGATTTATAATCTCATCGATTCGAGTTGAGCACTTTCTTCCTCAGATTCAACTTATGTAATTCAAGTTCAAGTTGAGTTCAATCTCGAATATTTAAATGTTGAGTTTCTAATCTAGTCGAATTAAGTAAAATTCCAAATGCTCATAAGCTAGCTCACTCAATTAGCAGCCTAATTTTTACTTAAAAAACTCTATAATTTATTTTTAAAAAACAAGAAGGAAAATATATTCATATATTATGGATTCATATTTAATTTAAGAAAATTATTTAATACTAAATTTTAATTAAAAAATTCTCTTTTATTCAAATTATTAAACATAAATTGTCAATAATATTATTTTAAAGTCTTTGAAAGCTCTACTAAAGAACATGCTTACTAATGTCTTGTCTGATTGGGAGTAAATTTTATTGACTCATAATATATCGGGGTGAAAATTTTGAGATCAATTTAATCTATATTGCTTATGAAGAAAAAATGATTAATTATAAGGTCTTACAGACTTCATTTCATGTAAGATTCAAGCATTAAGATATTCATAGGTGATCGTATTCATTAATTGTTAAATTTTTAATATTGGGGTTGAAGGTATTTAATAGATGCTAAAATACTAATTGATAATTGGGTCCCTATTGGCATTGTACAAATATGCCACTTTTTATTCTACACGTCGTGTAATGGTATAATTAATAAATAGTCAGAAGATCTTAAAATAACTAACTATTTTAGTAGGTTATTTGATATTCTCTCCGCATGGTTAAGTAGAGTTATTAGATGCTATTTAACCATAAGATTTGGGGAATACGCAAGTAGTAAAACGCAAGTATCGGTCAGTTGTAGGTGGGACGAGAAGCGTTGAGTGCAAGTACGAGACTGGTAGCCAGGTTGTCCATCTGCTCATTGGTCATGATTCTCAACAATTGCTCAATCTTCAAATCACTAATTAATTATATGTAGACGTTTGTTTATTAATGTCCCTTGCACGGATTGAATTGAAAAGGAGCACCTGAAAAGAGGACACCCAACCTGAGTTACATTAAGATGTATTAACCTTATGTTTAATGAGTAGGGTTGCTAATTGAGCGAGCCAGCTCGTGAGCATTTAGTATTCGGTTCGGCTTGACTCGACTCGAAACTTGACATTTAAATGTTCGAACTCGAACTCAAATCTTACGAGCCGAGCTTGAGCAAGGTCGTATTCGACCCGACTCGACTTGGTTATAACTCAAATTCGACTCGATAAAATAATATAATAATATAGTTTTTATATTATATATATATATATATATATATATATATATATATATATATACACACACACACACACAATATAATAACAAAGAAGTAAGATAGTTGAGATGACAAGTATTCAAGTTGTTGACCTCAAGGTTGTTGGTTCAATCCACATTGATTGCATTTTTTTAAGTGAGCTACTTTTGACTTTTAATCGAGCTGGTTTTGAGCTCACGAACGCACGAACGAGTTGGGTTCAAGCTCGGAAAAATTAAACAGTTTAAGTTTATTCGAGTTGTGTGTTCGAGCTTGAGTCAAGCTCGAACACATAAAAGATATTCGAGTTAAACTTGAGCATGTATGTTCAAAACTCGTTCGATCTCGAGTCGAGTTTGAATGAGTTTCGAACTATTCGAGCCGAGTTTGAACATAAGTTGAGCTCGGCTCGCTCTCTCGATTAGCACCCCTATTAATGAGAATGGAAAATTTAGGCTTTCTAAATGGATTGTTTTCACTTTTTTAGATAAGGGAAATGATGATAATAACCCAGTTATTTGCAAATTTTTAAATAACCCAAACAAAACCAAAAGTAGAAAAAAAGTTCATATTGTTTTTTAACGATGAAATTAATAATTTTAGTGATTTAATTAGTTATTTTTATTATATATGTTGAGGCCCTTTAGGCCCCGAAAGGTACTCCCAGTAGGTGTCACGAACATCTCTTAATCAAAATGTTAACTCAAGGAATAAGGTTTTCCCATTAGCTTATATACAAATCACCAACGTCATCCATGACCAATGTGAGATAAATCAAATAACTCCTATTCACACATCGAATATCCCTGAAACCACCAACAACTCCCATTCACACATCGGACGTCCCCGAAACCACCAACAACTCCCGTTCACATATCGGGCATCCCTGAAACCATCATTGGGCTTCTCCGAAACCATCATTGTCTGACAAACTCTTCAAATAGCATTTTTGGGCCCTTTGGGCTCCCAAATGGGACTCACAATTAAGTGTCATACATCGAGTGTCTCTAAAACTATCATCGTCTGACAAACTCCTCAAATACCATTGTTGGGCCCTTTCGGCCCTCAAAAAGGACTTGCAATAGGTGTCACGACATGTCTTAATCCAAAATTTAACTCAAAGAATAAAAGCTTTTCATTAGCTTATATACAGGTCTCTAATATCATCTACGGCCGATGTAAGATAAACCTAACAATATGAAATAGTAAAGTAATTATAATTTTTAGTGACTTCCTCAAAATCATTAAAATTATCAATTTCATGGTCAGAAAACATCATTAATTAACCACACAAAAAATAGGTTTAAAGAAAATATAGGTTACAATGATAGTTTATACGCCTAATAATTTTTCATGGAAAGGTCGGAACGCCTAGAGATGGGCATATACAATTAACAATGCCAACAAGGTGTATCTCCATATGAAGACCCTCACCACCCTGCTTATCTCTTTTCAAAAACAGTTGCTGGTTGAGAATGATAGGGCTACAGATATTCATATATACCTTTAAACTACTATCTCCAACTACTCGGTTCCTCGGTCGCCACTTTTTGCCAACTCGACAAGCTAGTGGGCACCCTCAATTATACATGAGAGAAGTCGACACAACTTATCAACGTGCATGGTGGTCCTCCTCTCTTCTTGTCCGTCTTGTGAATTATTGCACCAGTATTATATGTTTTGTACAGGAAAACACGGTCAAATGCATGAAGAAGATGCGTATAATATTATCTGAACTAACCATATATATATATATATATATACCGCAGCCTCCTGCGACGACGACGACGACCCCCTTCCAAAACGCACCCCCCCCCCCCTCCGCCCCCGCCCAAGCTGTCGTGGCGCCCTCGCCCGCCCCCAAGCACTGACCACTGCCACAGCCCATGCCACCACCCTTGCCACCCTTGTTGCCACCACTGGGCCCGCCCCAGCTACGGAGCTGTGGCACCACCACCCCCGCCACCGTTCACGGCCGCGGCCGGGCTCAGCTCGAGTTAAGTTAATAAAAAATTAACCCGATCTTGAATCGAGTCAAGTCAATAAAAACTTGAATAGGTCTCAACTCGAGTCAAGTTAATAAAAAATTGACTCGGTCTCGACTCGAGTCAAGTCAATAAAAACTTGACTCGGTCCCGACTCAAGTCAATATTCCGAAATAATGCATCCTAACTCGGTAAACAGTTGTAAAATTAATTTTGTGATCAACTATATATTAAAAAAATGGCAGACTCATATATATTCTGATAACATTTAAATTATGTTGATGAAGTCAAAAACACATCAGAATCAAAACACATGAGAGCCATCTCATTTAACTTTCTTCCACATGATGAATACAAGTACAAACTTACAAGTTACAAATTTGTCAAGTTTGATTAAAGTCAATAACAATTCATGGAAACAAGTTACAAATCACTAAGATTATACTAGTCTTTCCAAATTTGGAGCTATCATAGTCGTTCTGCATCACTGCTTTGAGATTCGCCATCACCGCACTGACACCCCTGAATAGACTCCACGACTCCACTTTCAGATGGAACATTTTTTTGCCTACATATTTAAAAACAAAATATGGAAAATAATCACATAAATTATATATAACAAAGATAAAAACAAGGGTTGTGTTAGGCAACATTACCGATGTGCTACAATTGTAGGGCAAGTGTGCTTATCATGCCCAACTCCCTGTTTATTGCAACCATGGCATAGCCTATCTTTTATCATATGGTCCACTACAAGTTCTTTACCACTCTTCCATCTTTTACCACTTCCTTTTGTCTTTGATTGTGTCGATGGATGTACTTGTATTCCATGATGTGGATCATCTACCACATCTTCTACCAATTTCTCTATCTCCAAAAGTTTTTGCTTGGTGAGGTCAAATTTCTCAGATGATGAATATGCCTTTTTGGCCCATCAATTAAATATACAATGCAATTCTCCCCAATTAGAGAATAAAGTTTTGTTGCAATCACCACGAAGTTCCACTCCATCACCATCAAAAACAACTTCCTTTGCTATTTCAATTGTCCATCTCTTCATGATATAGAGTTGAGGAAAAATATCACCCTCATTCAATCTCAGTACATACAGCAAATGCCTACATAGAATACCTTCACTTTCCAAAAGTTGACAACTACATGTGCATCTACTGTCAACTCCTATGTAAGTAACACGTGCAACCAACTCTTTATTATTTCTACAACATGTTACATCATACTGTTCAACATCCTCTCCATCTAATTTCTTATGAGATGAGCAACAAACCAAATTGTATTGTAGTTCTTCTTGAAACTTATGAAACATTTTTCGAGTATAAACCTTTGCCATCTTACATTCCATCTTGAATGGAGTGACCAATTTGGGGCTTTTATATGAGTTTTCATAAGATTCTTTTGCCTCGTTCAATCTCTGTCTTTTGATAGCTCTCTCAAATCTATGTATAAACTCAATAAGGCTATTTTTTTGTTCACATACCTTGAGTAAAATGAGTTTTGAGATTTACTTCGTTGCGAACTTCTTATACCAGCCAAAAATATACCTTTACTATACACAGGCACCCACGCATGACGAATTGCATATATGGATTTTAACCACTCATTTTCCTCCATGCAATTGTCTTTCATTATTTCACTCCATTGTGATTCAAATTCTTCTTTGTTTTCGGCACCATAAATTAAACTATGGAATGGCTCATAAAACTCCCTTTTGTGAGCAATTGCACCTAAATTTTCACTCTCCTTCTTAAGGATATACCAAATGCAAAGACAATGATATGTTGAAGGAAATATCAATTTAATTGTTTTATCCATTGCAAGATCTTGATCAGTAACAATTGCCCCTGGATGCCTTCCATCCATGCATTTCAAAAATGTTTCAAACAGCCACACAAACGACTCAGTCTTCTCATTACACAAAAAGCACATCCAAATGTAATTGTTTGTCCTGTGATGGTTTACTCCGGTGAATGGTGCAAAAATAAGTGCATATTTATTTGTATCATATGTTGTATAAAAAATCATCACATCTGAGAAAAGCTGATAATTTTTTCTTGCAATTCCATCTGCCCAAAAATAATGCTTCAATCTACCCTCATCATCTACTTCATAGTAATAAAAAAAGAGTCATTCATCTCTTTCATTTCCTCAAAATGTTCTATCAATAATTGAGCATCTATTTCCTTTATCTCTTCTTTATTTTTTGTCTGGGCATTTCTAATATCTTTCTCTGTACAACCAATATTTTCAGCCCCACCTGCTTCAATTTCTAGCACAGACATTAGTTGAGAAGTTTTTATGTTAGCCTCTCCAAATGTGTCAATCAAATTTCGGTGCACACTTGTAACATGCCTATGTGACCTGAGAAATTGAGTTTTTGATGGTGTAAGGAGTGCATGACTATGTCCTTCTTCAAAATGCATGACCTTCCATGTGCCCTCTTTATTTTTACTTACCCTGATGCGTGCTTGACAATCTTCTCTAATTAAAGGATGAGTTCTCTTTTTCCTTTGTGGGGTATTTCTCTTTGTGCCTCATCTTCTTTTAAATGTCCTTCTTTAGAACACACAAACACTTGAGACCATAACTCTTTTGTTCTCCTATGATAATTTGTACTATGTTTACGTATACCAAATCCGATCCATTTTTGAATAACTACTGTATAAGTTGAGTGCATCATCCAAACAATCAAATTGCATTCCAACTTTCGGTTTGAACTCATCTTCTACAATAAGATAGAATGTTGTAATATGTTGGCCTAATTCTTCTTCATCATATCCTTTATCTTGAAGATTGTCCATTCTTAAAAAATACAAAATTTATAAAAACTAAGAATATTTTCAACTAAAATAGTCGCAATAAACATTCTTTAATTAAGTCAAAGTACTTTCAAAGGCTTAACTCTTACCTGATGCTCGTATTCAGCTGGATTTGTTCTTTGTTGATAGATGCAATTCTGACCTCCTCAACTCCACTCAAAAATATTTTTGACTTGAAAATATATATTTTTACACGGATAGAAACATAAGTACAAGAAATCAAGGTCGTCCTCAAAAAAAAATTTCATTGTTAGAAAAAATTCCAATATCGTTAAAAAATAACCCACCCTCAACGCGGTGAGTTCAACACGTCAGGGCGTCCAGGGGGAGGGGGACCACGATAGGGGGAGGGCCGGTCGGGAGGGGCGGAGCTTGGGACGGCTGCAGGGGGTGGTGGGTGGGGAGGCAAGGGGCAAGCAACGCACCGGAATGATGGCCATTGGATCGAAATCCAACGGCCATCAATCATTTACCATATTCCACCTTGAGGGAGGGTTGATGACAAGACGGCAGCATCAAGGCGATTGGCTGTGCCAAGGTCGGCAGCGCTCCACGAAATAGGGAGGGGTGGCGAACAGTGTAAGGGAAAGAGAAAGTGGGGAAACAGAGGGAAAGAGGGGGCGGCGCTAGCGGCGCTGGCCGGCGGTGATGTAGGTGATGCCGGCAGTGAGGTCACCAGCGGTCGAGGGGAGGTCGGGGGTGAAGAAAAATGACTCAATAGCAATTTCGTAATAAAAATTTGACTCGCTCTCAACCCAAGTCAATATTATGAAATAAATCTTCAAAAATATAAAAACTTAACTCACTCCCGACTTGAGTCAATATTATGAAATACATCTTGAAAAATATAAAAAAAATGCAGTAAGATATCATAAAATAAAATAATCGAGTTCTAATTCGAATAACTTGACTTGAGTCAAGTTTTTATTATGAAATTATTTTTAATTTTTAAAAAAAATATTTCGTAATATTGAATTGAGTTGGGAGCGAGTCAAGTTTTTATTACAAAATTATTTTATTTTGTTTTTAAAATTTATTTCGTAATATTGACTAAAGTCGGGAGCAAGTCGAGCTTTTATTACGAAATTGCCATCAACTTTTCCTTCCCCCACCACACATTTCTGTTTTGTCGCACCACTGCCACCGACCTTGCCGCTTGCCGCCTACTAGCTAGTGTTGTCACCGCCTCGCCACCGCCTCCCTTCCTTCCCCCAACAAAATGTCGTCGCTGATAGTCGGGAAATAGGGGAAGTGGGGAGGAAAAACAATGGGGGTGGGGAGGGAGGGAATTGTGGGGGATGATTGATGGCTGTTAGATCAAAATCCAATGGCCATCAATCCAGCAGCGCACCTGCAAAGGATTGATATATATATATATGTATATGTATATATATATATATATATATATATATATATTCCTGCCTCTGGGGCAAGAAAAGTTTCCTACCCCCAACTTTGATCTGGGCCATCCGATTACAAGGATGGCCCAGATCATCGAGCGACGGAGCGCCACGGTGAGGGGAGCACGGCGAGGATTAGGCCACATCTGGCCCCACCCCCTTTGTCTCGCCCGCACCCCAGCACCCGCCCCTCATTGCCCTGCCCCCATTTTTTTGCCTATCATGGCCGCGGCCTGATCCGGCCACGATAGGCTTGATCTGGTCTTCCCTTGGCCAGATCTGGTCGAGAGGACGGCCAGGTCCAGCCTGTCGTGGCCGGATCTGGTCGGCAGCAGCCGGATCTAGCTGCGACAAGAAAAAAAAAACTTGTGCTGTTGAGCCACCACCACACAGCGAACGGCCCTCCGGCCTGCTCCCCCTCGACCCCATCATCCTGTGCCCCCCCTGTGGGTCTCTCAGATTTTATGGTATTTATGTTTATGTTTAGGTTTAGGTTCTTCCCATGAAGGTCTCTCAAGATTTTCCTTCTATTCCACTACTTCCTATTTCTTCGAAGTCTCTTTTAGGTCTTTTAGAGGTTTCTCCTAATGTCATCATGTAAGTAATGTCTGGTTCTGGGTTTTTTCTAAATCTACTAGAAGGATTTTTCCTTTTTCTATATCATCTACTAAAGCTAGATTATATTTATCATATAGTTTTTCTTCTATTTCGTTGGCTTTTAATTTTCCCAAAACATAGATTTCTAAAATTATATTATCTAATTGTTCTCTCATGTTTATAGAACTTATTTTTGTGTTTAAGAGTTCTTGTGTTTTTGTCTCAATTTCTTCATCATTTAAACATACTTGTTGACAGTCTTGTAGGAATTGTTCCATTATATTTTCTTTCTCACTTTCTGAATTTTCACTTGATTCGTATAGGTACCACTGATCTTCTTCATAGCTTTCTCCTATTTTTGAATCTTCTATTGTTTCTATTGTGTCTATTGGCAATTGTTTTTTCTGTTTTTCTATTCTCTCTTTTCTTCTTTTACTTCTTTTATTTTTCTTCTAAGAAGATCATTTTGATATTCATACCATTCTATAGTTCTTTGTTCTTTAGATATTTTGTTATTTTTTAAAAAATTACGCTCATGATTTATTAATGCCAATTCATCTTCTTCCTAGCGTTCTTCTTGGGTTTTAGTAGAATATTCGGTGAGTATCATGCATATCCTCCTTTTGAGTTTTCATAAATTATACTTTTAGCTAGTATTATTATTGTTTCTTTTAACAAAGCATAAATTATACTTAAATCCTATTCTAGTCCAGCAAATTCATTTCCATGTATCTGCATAGGGTTTATCATTTTTACTCCTTAGAAGCTAATGATTGTATAATTCCTTCTATGTTTAGCTTATAATATGTTCCTGTTGTTTTCATAAGTTTTCCTAGTAGTGTTATGTTAAGATTTAGATTATCACCTAAGTAATTCTCATATCCTTTAGTTTGTATTCCAATTTTAAGGTGTTTTAGATCTTTTATGCTTTTTAATAAATTAGGAGCACAATATAATAAACTATCTCTTTCATTCATATCTACTTCTTCTCCTACTATAATAGCTCGTTTTGTATCTATAGTCCAGCAACCATCATATACTAAAACTAATGTTTTAGTTTCTATACCTTGTCTAGTTAATCCTTTAACTCCTATGACTATCAGACCCATATGTGCAATATTTTTTCTGTTTTTGATATTTTTTCTAATGTTTCTTGATGGAATAAATCTATATTTACAAAATCAGTTCTAGTACAGCTTATACATACTTCTCTAGTAGTATTTATTACTTGAGTATTAAAATTAAAAGCTCCTATTTGATAAAGTATTTTAAGATCTAATTCAGATAATTGTTTTTATTATTTAAGTCTAGATTTTTATCTATATCTATAATTTGATCTATCCTTATATCTTTAGCATTAGTATTTGAACTGCTAGAAGATATTTCAATTATAGATTTACTTTGACTAAATATAGACATTTTACCAAAACTTCCATGGTTCTCTTTTTATTATTATTCCAGTGTTTTTTAATTGTTCTAACCTTTGTTCTAATTTTACAATATTACTGTTAGAAATATTCTCAGTTACTTTATTTAATATAAGATTGTTTTGATCTTTTAAGTAGTCTAAATTTTTAAATTTTTGCTTATTAAGTTCTTCTATACTAATTAAAAGTTTAGTATGGCTTTGTAATAAATTTTCTCCTAAATTTATGATTAGATCTATTATACTATTTAACTGACCATTATTGCCATGTAATTCATGTGCATAATTACTATTATAAAAGTTACATAGTAAGCTACTATCTTTTATCTTTACCACTAATTTTTTATTAGGGCTTAATTCTAAATTTAAATAACTTAGAGATTCTATTTTGTTACGAAAGAACTTGCTCTGATACCAACAGTTTAGGGTTTGTCCTAGTGTTTAGGTTTGTAAAGTCCTTTTTTTTTACTCTAAAACTTTATGTTTATTATTTTCTTAAAAATTATACAAAACACTACAAAATAGATTAAGAAAATTAAAGTTCTCAATAATATTATAGTTAAACTTATTATAGGGTTATATATATGTAAACTTATTAATTGTGTTCTATCTTTGGCTATAATAACAATAAAGTACATTTAACACCTTACACAGATATAGTTTTTGTATAATATATATAGATGATATTTTAGTAGTATCAAGTACTATTAAAAAGCATATTACCTATCTTGAAAATGTATTTAAAACTATAAAAGAAGCAAGATTAGTAATATCTAAAAAGAAAACTGAGATTGGAAAACCCTGCATAAATTTCTTAGGATTAAAATAGGAAAAGGAAAAATAGAAATACAACCTCATATAGTAATAAAAGCTTTAGAATATCCAGATAAAATGGAAAATAAGAAACAATTACAATCATTTCTGGGATTATTAAATTATGCAAGAAAATTTATTCCTAAATTATCAAAATTAGTAGGACCTGTATACGGAAAATTGGGAAAAAATGGTCAAATTTATTTTAACCAAGAAGATATTAAGTGTGTTCAACAATTAAAAGAACAAATTAAAAAATTAAAACCATTAGAATTACCTTTAAAAAATGAATATAAAATAATAGAAGTAGATTCTAGTTAAGAAGGTTGGGGTGCTATTTTACTTACTAAACCTAATGAATATTCGGGAAAATCCCTAGAAAAAATATGCGGTTACGCATTAGTTAACTTTAAGAATCAAAATTAGACAAGTCTAGATATAGAAATACGAGTAATAAATGCCATAAATAACTTTAAATTATATTTAAACAAAAAAATTACTTTAAGAATTGATTGCCAGAACATAGTAAAATTTATGACAAATCAAAATAGAAAAAGGCATAACTCAAAGAGATGGCTAAACTTCCGGAATGCAATACATGGTATGGGATACGTTGTAAAATTTGAGCATATTTCTGGAAAAGATAATGTGTTAGCTGACATTTTGTCAAGAAAATTTGTAGAAAAAATACATGACCAATGCGTAATTCTTGAAGAAGGGAGTCTTCAAGATATAATAAAGTTTGAAATCTCTAAAATTCAGGGTTATGATTCCTTAAAAATCAAAAACTTTAGGTTAATCCCAAAAACCATAAGTTATAGTTCTTCAAAAACTAAGGGTTATGACTCCTTAAAAGTCAATTTTATATTTACTTGTTTGATTATCGGAAACATGGCCTCTCCCTCTAGAAGAATGACAGCAAAATAATTTAGAGAGAAGCTCAAGGTGCAGCCTAAAGCAGTAGCTTATATGGACAAACTAGTTAAGCTTTACAACTTTGGTCCATATCAGCAATTTTCATTTAGAGAAAATAAGTATGAGGCTCCAAATCATGAGTTTGGATGAAAGCCAACAAGTTCTACTTGATAATATATGGAATAGTAGGTCTACAATCCAAAAGCATAGGGCTCTTCAAGCTCTAAGTCAGTACATGAGTTCCATACAGGAAAAACCAGCTTCAAAGAACTTTAGTCATTATGTAGTGACTAAGGGAAATAATACAGGAGTATTTGTAAGATGGTCTTTAGTAAAATAGGCTATAGACTGACATGATTGGCCTTGTTACAAGGGTTTCTATACTCTTGATGAAGTTCTTAAATATGCCAGAAACACCATTGGAGCAGACTAATATGTAGAACAAGGGACTCCAGTGGCTATTATGCAAGCCAGTTATGAACTTGAAAATAAGATACAAGAACAAGAAAACCAACAATTGAAGGAGCTAAACTAGATTTTAGAAGAAAGGCTAGAGGCTTGGAAGAAAGAAATCTATGATCTTCAGAATGAGCTAACCTCTAAAGAAAGACTTAAGGCAATTGGCTAAAGTAAATAATGAGTATTTGGCCAAAGTTAAGAGACATATGAAAACTGGGCTTCTATATTATAATAGAGCATTTAAATGTCTATCAGTTGACTCAAGATGCCTCAGTTTACATGTATCACTTTGCAGCTCGTTATTTGAAGCCTGTCCTGAAATTGAAGTTATTATTTCAGAAAAGGCCAAGGTGGGATTTTATCAAACAATGATAGAATTACAGAATTTTCTTATGGAAGTGGTAGTCTACAATTTATATAATGGGGTCTCAGTGACACAAGAATATTTTTATTACATGGATGAATCTGCTGGGTTCTTAAAGGCCCAAATAAATAGGACCCAGTGCTCCATGCCTAGCAATAAGGTGCTAAAACTACTCGACTATGGAATGATAGACTATATTATTTTCAACAGGCCAAAAGAACCTTTTATTATTGGAGAAAAGTGGAAGCTCACTATAGGAAATATCACTACCACCGAGTCTCTACAAGCCCAAATATATTCTATGTCACCCAAAAGTCATGGGCTTATAGAAGAACCGGCCCAACATGAAGTATTCTTAGTCCCATTACAGTTAGCCCATTATACATGTACCTATCCTAGGGACATACAATTTATGGATACTATAGATTTTTATTTGTTTCTTGAGCAAGAGAAAAGAAGAAAATATCATCTACAATGGGCTCAATACAACCTTCTGGCAGAAGGAAGAACTATACAGATATATGGGCCTGGACATTGGAAAATGAGGTGTACATCTACTGGTAATGGACATAATATTAATCAAGAAGATATTGTAGAAGGAGTACCCAGGTGGAATGGACAATATGTCTATAATGCCCAATATCAAATTCAACTACATGCCCATGAAGCCATAAATGAAGATAAAGAAGAAGAAGAAGGACCAGCAATTCCTGATCCAACAATGCAAAATTTTCAAGCAAATCCTTCACACCAAGAAAGGAGCAGATTCTATAATGATGACTGGGAAGATGAAGACTCTCCCTTCGAATATGGAGAGCCATCACATCCTAAAGAAGACAATGAAGATGAGGATTATCAAGACGCACAAGACCCTAATGAAGCAGAAGATTCTCAAAATGAATACAGCGATATGCCATCACCAAGAATTCTGTGCCAATATCTCAACGATATTTAAAAAGGGCGGGAAAAGAAAGGCGGGAATCAAGTGGCAAAATATCTACCAAGTACTTTAAGGCGGTTAAAAGGATAAACTTTAGAAAAAGTGTGTACGTGTCAAATATGTGTAGATGGATTTAAAATAGACTATCTGTAATGGCGGATACATCCGCAAGTTGTAAAATCAGTATAAGGTGAGAATCAAGTCCGGTCCTATAAAAGGACTTAGGGTCTTTGTAAAATCCAAGTCTTCAAAGGGGTCGAAGCAGCTTGGAGTAGTAAGGCCTGGAGGTGTGAAAAGATCGTAGAGATCTTATAGTTTGTAAGTAAATGTTGTAAAAATACTTTATAAAAGTATTTTGTGTGTTTATGTATGATCCTGTTAATTTGTCTGTTGGTTAAATTAAGAAGCTTTAATTTAGCTTGGGATTCCCGAATAAAGGCCTCTGAGTCCTAGAGGAAGGCATTAAGGCAAGGTGTCATTTAGCCAAAAAGTCTGTCAGATACATGCCAAAAAGGTAAGTGAGCTAATTAAAGGCTATTAGTTTAAGGATAAGAAGCGAGTTAATGTTTAGCATAGAAATAATATTATTAGGAACTTTTATGATAATAATTATAGCAGTACTAATCTGCGTAAGTTGTTAAATGTACTTTAGTGTTATTATAGCCAAAGATAGAACACAATTAATAAGTTTACATATATATATAACCCTATAATAAGTTTCACTATAATATTATTGGGAACTTTAATTTTCTTAATCTATTTTGTAGTGTTTTGTATAATTTTTAAGAAAATAATAAACATAAAGTTTTAGAGTAAAACAAAAAAAGGACTTTACAAACCTAAACACTAGGACAAACCCTAAACTATTGGTTTTTTAGAGTAAAAAACTATTTCGCTTCCTATGATTCTCTTGGGACACCACGCAGCACGGCCGGCAGGATGCGGCGGCTTGGGAGTCCAGTGAGGAGGCGGTGGCCGGCGATTCCACCATTGCCATTGCCTCGATCAAAGCTGCACTTTTCGATGCCGCCGACCACAGATATGTTTCCCACTTCCTCTATTCTCTCTATTTCTCCCGGGACACCGCGTAGAACGGCCGGCGGGAGGCATCAGCTTAGGAGTCCAGTGAGGTGGCAGTCCCTAGAGAGTCCACTGTTGCAATCGCCTCGATCAAAGCTGTAGATTTTTGAACTCCGCCGACCACAGGTCTTTTCCCTCTTCCTCTGTTCTCTATGTTTCTCCCGGGATGCCGTGCAACACGGTCGGCAGGATGAAGGCGGGAGGCGTCGGCTTTGGAGTCCTGTGAGGAGGCTGTTGCAGCATGATCGGCGGTAGTGTAGGTGACAGTGACAGCGAGGAAGGGGGGATCGTCAATGGGGGAGAAGGTTGGGGGTGAAAATAAAGGGGTCAGGGGCAATTTTGTAATAAAAATTTAGACTCACTCCCGATTCGAGTCAATATTACGAAATACATTCTAAAAAATATAAAAAATTAATGTAAAATACCATAAAATAAAATAATTTAATTCTAACTCAAACAACATGCCTGAACGTAATAACCCACCCAAAACTAATAATGACTCGAGTCGGGAGCGAGTCAAGTTTTCATTACGAAATTATTTGGTAAAAAATAAAATAAAATAATTTCATAATAAAAATTTGACTCGCTCCTGACTCGTGTCAATATTATGAGATAAATTTTAAAAAATAAAATAAAATAATTTTATTGTGAAAACTTGACTCGCTCCTAACTTGAATCAATATTACGTAATAAATTAAAAAATAATAAAGTAATTTTGTAATAAAAACTTTGACTTGCTCTTGACTCAAGTCAATATTACTAAATATATCTCGAAAAATTTTAAAAAAATAAAGTACAATACCATAATATAAAATAAACTATTAAAACTCGATTAATTTATTTTATGGTATTTTACTATATTTTTAATATTTTTTGGGATATATTTCATAATATTGACACGAGTAGGGAGCGAGTCAGGTTTTTATTACAAAATTTCCATTGTTTCATTTTTCTTTACCAACCTTGTTTTCTCCCCACCAACTGATGATAATTTTGTAATAAAAACTTGACTCAGTCCTAACTTGAGTCAATATTACGAAATATATCCTGAAAAATATGAAAAAATATAGTAAAATATCATAAAACAAAATAATCGAGTTCTAACTCAAATAACATGTTAGGTTTATGTTTAGAGCATGTTATTCGAGTTAGAACTTGTCATTTTATTTATGATATTTTACTGTATTTTCAATATTTTTAGGATATATTTTGTAATATTAACTCGATTTGGGTCTGAATCAAATTTTTGTTACGAAGTTGCCATCGTTCATTTCCTATCGCCTATTTTGCCGCACCTCCCCTTTGTTTTGCCGCACCACCCACCGTCGGCGACATCGCTGCTGGCCACCCATTGCACAGCTAGGGATGCTGCCGGCCGCCGGCTATCGGCTACCAGCCAGGGATGCCTCGCCAGCGTCTCCGTTCCTTCCCCTCTCCCTACCGATTTCCTTCCTGGCCACCCACTACTGCCCACCTTCCATCGTCACCGCCGGCCACCAACCCCGGTGATGACCTCCAGGGACCATCCTAGCCTCGTCCCCCTAATTCTCGACTCTTCCCCGGGTGACCCAATGTTGCGTGCAAAAGCAAGGTGGCGAGCGCGGTGGGCGGGCATGGCGGGTGGGCGAGGCAGGTGGACGAGGCGGGCAGGCGAGGTAGGTGCAACGGGCGGGAGCAGAGGGGACATGCGGGAAGAAGGGTGTGGCGGCCAGTTGGGGGAAGAGCCGCCAGAGTTAGGGGTGGTGGGAAATTAATTTCCAGCCATTAGATTAAATCCAACGGCTAGAAAAATACATCACAACAAAGATGGCTATGCTGTATCACGACTTCCCCCTCCCCCCTACGTGTGTCTATATATATATATATATACACCATCGACAAGACGTCAAAAAACCGCAAGGAAACGGCCACCAGATGAACCCAACAGTAGTTAATGTCTTTCTGTCTGTCCCACCCCACCACGATTCATATATTGTAATCACTGACACGAATGGTTTGTCCCGGAGCATGTTTTAGAGTCGAGAAGCACCGTGTTGTGGCCAGGCGCGGCCTATGGTAAATGACGAACACAAGCACGAAGGAAAGCGATGGACGAAGACGGGCCTACGAGATTGACCGGTCACATGATAAAAAATGCAAATTACTAGCCTAAAAACAAGATAAATTTTATGTGTCAGCGTTTTTATCGGTTGACTTAGTATAAAGATAGTTTCATATTAAGTTTGAGCCAAGCCAATTTGTCTCTTTTATTTAGATTCGAGTAATAACTATTTTGATTCTTATTTACTAAAAATTTTTTTCATATAATTTATATTAAAATTTAATTGTATAATCAAAATGCCTTAAATTAACATAATTATGCATGATAGTTAATTTAATCATACATATTTTCATTTAAAATTATTATCATGTTTTTATGTTATTTTAAATTTAATTAAATCTATAGAAAAATTTAGAATATATACGGTCAAAATTTTTATTTTAATTTATATAAAATATTGAACTTTGAATCAAACAATGTAGAATAGGATTTAATGTGGAGCCATGCTTTAAGTTAAAATTTTCTGAGTTGTCACGTGTCGAACCCCTTATGTGATACCCTAATTTCGGTTCACCTAAGAACTGGATTGAAAATGTGGTAATCGAGTTAGGTTATGTCTAAAATATCTAGTTTATAAGACTCGATAAATAATATAAATCGAAATAACCTATTTGGCGTCAAGAGAATGGAAGATAACACTAAATATACGTGAAAATTTATCAAATATAAATACAAGCATGAAAGAAAGTAATTGCGGTGACTTCAAATATGTATAGTATTTATCTGTCCTCCTACTAAAGCTGACTTAGAATCACGAAACCTGCATATATAATAGGAAAAATGTTAGTAATGAGTGTTATTGCTCCAAAAATAAATAATAGTCAAACTGGCACAGGAGAGCTGACCTTCTTATTAAATTAAAACATTTATATATTCCTTCACAAAATCTCTCATAAGGGCACTAATTAGGAGTCATCGACCTCGCACGACAACATCCCCTTTCATCTCATCTCATGCCTCGTCACCTTTAAAAACTATCCCAAGTGTCAAAAATCAATTTTCCTTCAGCCATCTACATCTTTTGTATCACTCCTAGCCCTAAGCACAAAGGTCGAATATTCTCAGGCATGCTTCTTTAATATCCTTTGAAACCACAAATTTAAACATGTGTTGCATTGCAATACTTGTAATCATCGACACTTCTCCAAGTTTGAGGAACTCAAAGGTGGAGTTGTCAGGATCCCTCCGGAATAGAACTTACGCTCACAAAATCCAGAGGCCACTTTGACTAACACACACCCTCTCTCAAGGCAGGGTTGTCGGTTTTCCCTCTCTCGCATCTCACTGAAAAACTCGAGAAAATTATATGTAGGCCTGGGAAGGGGTTTATATAATATATCTGAAAGTAACTTGCGGTGGATCTTATTTTTGAAATCAAACTTGAGGGGTCTCATCGTCGAGGGTTATTAATCATGGAAGTAAAATGAGTCTAAATGTCATGTGTTAAGTGGGGTCCGATAAAATAACCATTTAACACGTCCTGCGATCTAAAATGAACGTGTGGTCCATGCTCCAAACGTGACGTCTCATCTACTGTGAACTCATACTCTAAAACTTACATCGAAACCCACTTCCAAATAAAATATTTACATTTCTATATGATGCATGCTCGTGGTGTGTGTTTGCATTATCAATACATCCTAATAAATAAAAAATTACTAAATAAACCTACAACTAAACATACAATACGTAAATCGAGACATAATAAAGAAAATAACTAATAACAAAGAATAAATAAATAAGTACATACACTCATGAATAAATAGATAAATAATAAATACATGAAAATAATAATACTCTAATTATAAAATAATAATATCATCATATTATATAAATACATGGCTAAACACTAGTAAATATCATATCTACTCATGTTAGTAACACATAAATAATTAAATAAATAAATACATAATTATTTAATAAATAAATAAATAAATAAAAAATAAATAATATCATAGTTGTCCAATGTGAAATACATAATTACATACAAATAAATAATAACATTCATGCAACTAACAAATAGACAAGAAAATAAATAAATAAATATATACAATTGAATAAATATAAATAAGACTAATATTAATAAGTAAATATATCATTAATACTAACAAATAATCATGTAAATATTCATCATATATGATAAATATATAAATAAAATAAATAATATTTATGAATAAATAAATAAATAAAAACACTCGTAATATCAAAATATGCTTGTATGGCCGTCTGAGCCTCGTACTCTTTTTTTAGTGTGCAAATGCCATTGCTAAATGTTTGATTGCTGTCTGTCTAATGATTTTTTCCTTGGCATTGCTTGTTTATATTTGTTTAATGGTTATAAAGTTCAATGCACAACAAGATATAAAAGTTCACTTATTTTTTTATTTTATTTCTTAAAAATATCAATCTCCATTTCATGGATTCAAGTAATTCTACTCCCTTTCAATATGATCATCACATTTCTTTTCAATTTTAGCTTTGCATTCTTGACAATCTTGCCTAAATGCTGGAGGGGTTCAAGCACTAGGGTCTTGTAGCTTCTTGGTAAACAAGGGTTGAGTAATAAACATAGTTTGCAAAATTGGGACTTCGACTCGAATCTATTGTATGTATACTTACATGACCTCTAAACTAACACTCCATTTTTACTAATCAACACAAAATAAAAAACAGAAGTGGATATCAAATTCACATATGTTTATCTTACTAGATGAGCCATATATAGTAAGTAAAAGAATCAAGTTTAGCAACAATTAGGGCTTATAAGAACTAAAAATATTGAGGGTAAAGGATATTTGTTTAAAGCGAACCAGATGACATGAATACTATATATTTGCTCCATGTATTGATTAGTGATCTTTTGGGATTGGAAAGGGTGACCTTCTATGCTTGGGAAAGAGTATGGGGCCATGCATGCATGCCGACACAAAGAAAGCAATATCATGTGATATAACCAAACCACATAATGCCACAAAAGTTTAAAAGGTTTGGGCCAGTAGGTACCTAACTTTTTCTTATTTTTCAAAGCATTAGGTTCCGAACTCCAGTATTTCCTGTTTTACCGACAAATTAGGTGTCTTCTATTGCAATTGGCACAATTGGTTGAGACTATTGATAGTTCTTGCATATATAGATATAATGAATGATTTGGGTATTTGGGTTTATGCATTTTTTATTGACTTGGTTGTGTTGCTAATAAACCAGTAAACCTCCATAGTGGCTAGTGGACATGCTCCTTGAATGAAAATACAAGTAGAACCCATCTACGATCGTTGTAGAAGAGAGCCAATAATTCTTTGATTTCGTCAAGTCATTCATTTTAGTACTCCTTTTTTTGATTTTGCTGCCGGCACTAGAGATGATAAATGATCTTGGGTTTGAGAAGATCTTGTCAAGTTCTTTGCCTATTCCTCTCACAATGTCCTGATTAAACTACTAATCATGCAAGGCTAAATTAATCTTTTATCAGGAGCTACTTGTCATATACATGTTCCTCATTGTTACTGCAACATCGACGAGGCAGACCGACGTTGTCAATAAAGCTAATCCCAAGAACAGGTTGATGAAAAACAATGAAGATATAAAGCCTGGTTGAATTAAACAAATCATGTTATCTTAAAAAATTCAGTAGATGATGTAATTCTTACCATGAATATTAATTTCCTTATAAATTACTCTTGCCGGCACTTGATTTTTATGTACATATACATTAAGAATGACGTGCTTGCAGATTCATTAAAAGCGCAGTTACGTTGTTCTTATATCTGCAAATATCTTGCGTTGTATTCAATAAAAGGTACATAAAAGTGTTTGAAAAATCATCTTGTTTTCATTCAGAACGTCCAAGCTTCAAGCATTTACTCCGAAAACATGGAACAGACGATGCTTCCATACTTGTTTGTCAAATAAGTAGATATCAATTGGTGATCCCTTGAATTAATCCAGATTCAGAATCATAAATAGCCCAAAAGATGATAAGCATTGACAGATCTCATGCATCACTGTACCTATCAAAGCCTGGTCACTTCTTGTACAGTTTTCTTCATTATGCATGCTACACTGTCTTGTTTGTTGCTAAATCCTAATCTGTTAAAGGATATGAACGAGACTCGAAGTTGTCTGATACCAGCTGTTTACATCAGAGCCGGGGGGCTCATCACTCACGAAATGGATGGATAAACTTATTGCGAAAATGAGATGTCATCTTTTTTATCTTCCATAAACATGTCGTTGAATATATAAGAGCTGGGTATCTTTCCTTTACATTTATAAATATTGCTACTTAATTACACTGTTCAATCGAATCATCGAGCATGCGAACGAAGATATTCTATCTGTTTATTGCCAATATGTATATCATGACCAAGCACTCAAGGGATAAATCATAAATCAGGCTTTTTGTTTTCCAAAATATATAAATCTAGCTGTAGACCTCTGGTGGTGACAGAATAGGGAAAAATCGATAGGATCCAAGCAAGAATAATTATATATTGTGGGGGAATATGATAAAGAAAACGGTTGATTTGTCGTTGATATGAAGAGCCACTTGTATTGATCAGGATCGGGGGATGGAGATTGGACGTTGGAAACCTTCGTCGCCTTGTCGAATACAACGTTTTGTCTGCGTATTGTATTTTTGCATAACATCCGTCAACGTTTTTGTCTGCGTATTGTATTTTTGTTGTAGGTTTTTACTAAGGGTGCTAAATGAGTGATCAAGTCAAAGAGAGCATGTGCTCAAACTCGACTGGCTCGAACTGGATTTGAGGTCAAGCAAGTTTTGACCATAGATGTTCGATATTGACTCAAATTATTTTAATACTACTCGAGCTTAAATACACTTAAATTACCAAAGTTTTAGGAATTTAAATTAACTCGATTATATTAGACTCAAAGTTGTCATGAATTAAGCTGAAAATTAGGTCGACTCAAGTTCAAAACCAGTTCTTAAATTATGTCAATATATGTGGAGTCGAATTATTTAAAGAAAACAGAAAAGGGAAGAGTATGATTTACCAATGATGCGAAATTATCACACATGAGATAAAGAAAAAGAAAATATTATATATCTAAAGGATATTATAACTCATGACTTCTTTTATGATGTCAACCATCACAGCATTTTGTAATGGAAGAATGGTTAAAGTAGTCATTATTATGAGCTTGCAAATAAAATATAAAATTTATCATAATTGTTATTAAAATTAATGTATTAAATATGTTATATATTAATGTATTAAATTTTACATTATATATTATATCATCGAGTCTAGTCGAGTTGAGCTACGAATTGAGTTGGAGTCAATTTCGAGTTATAATCTAGTCGATTTGAATTGAACACTTCTTTGTTCAAACTTAACTTATGAAATTCAAGTTCGAGTTGAGTTCAATTTCGAATATCGAGTTGAGTTCAATTTTGATATTTAAATGTCGAGTTTTCAATCGAATTAAATTAAGCAAAATGTCAAATGTTTATGAACTGACTCACTCAATCAACAACCCAGTTTTTACTTAAAACTTTTTTATAATTTATTTTAAAAAAACAAAAAGGTTAAATATTCATATATTATGGAGTCATATTTAATTTAAGAAAATGAATTAATACTATTTTTTTAAAAAAATTCTCTTTTATTCAAATTATTAAACTTAAATTGTCAATAATATTATTTTAAACTCTTTGAAAACTCTACTAAAGAACATGCTTACTAGTGTCTTGTCTGATTGGGAGTAAGTTTTATTGACTCATAATATATCGGGGTGAAAATTTTGAGATCAATTTAATCGATATTGCTTATGAAGAAAAAATGATTAATTATAAGGTCTTACATATTTCATTTCATGTAAGATTCAAGCATTAAGATATTCATGGGTGATTGTATTCATTAATCGTTAAATTTTTAAAATTGGGATTGAAGGTATTTAGCAGATGCTAAAATACTAATTGATAATTGGGTCCTTATTGGCATTGTACAAATATGCCACTTTTTATTCTACACGTCATGTAATGGTTTAATTAATAAATAGTCAGAATATCTTAAAATAACTAACTATTTTGGTAGGTTTAATTGATATTCTCTCCGCATGGTTAAGTAGAGTTATTCGATACTATTTAACCATAAGATTTGGGGAATACGCAAGTAGTAAAACGCAAGTATCGGTCAGTGGTAGGTGGCACGAGAAACGTTGAGTGCAAGTACGAGACTGGTTGGCTAGGTTCTCCATCTTATCATTGTTCATGATTCTCAACAATTGCTCAATATTCAAATCACTAAGATGTATTAACTTTGTGCTTAATGAGAATGGAAATTTCAGGCTTTCTAAATGGATTATTTTCACTTTTTTAGATAAACGGAAATGCTAATAACCAGTTATTTCCAAATTTTTAAATAACCCAAACAGAACTAGAAGCAGAAAAAAAAGTTCATATCGTTTTTTAATGATGAAATTAATAATTTTAGTGATTTAGTAAGTTATTTTTATTATATGAAATATAAAAGTAATTATAATTTCTAGGGACTTCCTCAACATCATTAAAATTATTATTAGGCGTATAAACTATCATTGAAACCTATATTTTCTTTAACCATATTTTTGTGCGGTTAATTAATGATGTTCTCATGGAAAGGTCGGAACGCCCAGAGATGGGCATGTACAATTAACAATGCCAGCAAGGTGTATCTCCATGTCAAGACCCTCACCACCCTGCTTATCTCTTTTCAAAACAGTTGCCGGTGGAGAATGGTAGGGCTACAGATATTCATATGTACCTTTAAACTACTATCTCCAACTACTCGGTTCCTCGGTCTCCACTTTTGCTATCTCGACAAGCTAGTGGGCACCCTCTATTATACATGAAAGAAGTCGACACAACTTCTCAACATGCATGGTGGCCCTCCCTTCTTGTCCGTCTTGTGAATTATTGCACCAGTATTATATGTTTTGTTGAGGAACACACGGTCAAATATACGAAGAAGATGCGTATAATATTATCTGAACTAACTTATTTTTAAACTACCTAATTTTTTAGTTAATTTGTCTAGAAATTCTTCATTTAGAAGGCTTCTAGCATTAAAATTCTTGGTTGTGGCTATTAGAGATTTTGTTAATACAGATGTTATATTTTCATTAGTAACTTTATCTATAATTTTCATCTTTACCTTTTCACGAGGTAACCACTTTTTTTCTAATTAAGAAAGATGAGTTGTTAATGTTCGTAAATGAAGATGGGTGTAATTATTTTGTTTTATTATTACAGTTAATTTCTCATTCAATTTTGATCTATTTTTACATAAGACATAGCTTTATATTGCCATATTTAATAATACCTATCGAAGGATGTTTACTAGTTATGGTCTTTCCATCACTAGTATCCCATGCTTTAGTTTCCTTAAAAACTTGTATTTTAGAGTTTTGTACACTATGATACCATTCTACAAATGGAATCTCACCACCTAACATTTTTAAATAATTATAATAATCTTCCTTATATTTATTTAATTGTTCTTGAGTATGATTAGTAGAATAACATTGTCTAAAATTATCATACTTAGGAACACACGGTCAAATATACGAAGAAGATGCATATAATATTATCTAAACTAACCATATATATATAGTATATATATAGCTGCACTGCGCTGCCATGTTTTGGCCGCGCATGCAGTGTATTTTATTTTGGGCTGTTGGATCAAAATCCAATGGCCCAAAATAAAATACCTCTTTTTCCCCCACTCCCCGTTTCTCTTCCACCGTCCGCCCCCCGACGGATTCTGCTGCCTCCCCGCCGGATTCCACTGCCCCCTACCCTGCCCTGCCCCCCATCCCCGTCCCGCCCTTGGCCCCGGCCCTGCCGGCAGTCGCGGTACCCCACCGCCCCCGCCCTTGTTCCCCCCTACTGCCCGGGCCGCCACCATCCGCCCCCGCCCCCGCTCGCAACCGCGGCCCCCCCCCCACCCCGGTGTTTCCCCCTCACCATTCCCCCTGCCCAGGCGAGCCGCGGCCCCCCCCCCTCGCCCAGTGCCGCGGCCCACCCCCCCCCGCCCTTGCCCGCAAACGTGGTCAGCCCCCATCCCCTCCTGCAAGCCCAGCCCCTCCCCCGTGCCGCGGCCCCTAGCCCCCGCGGGCTACTCGGTGACAGTGTTGGCTAGCGAACGGCCGGCGCGTGGGTGGCACGGCAATACAGAGGGGAGGAAGAAATAGAGGAGGGTAGTTTCGTAATAAAAACTTTACTCGAGTCCGGATCGAGTCAAATTTTTATTATGAAATAAATTTTTAAAAAATAAAATAATTTTGTAATAAAAACGTGACTCCGTCACGACTCGAGTCAATATCATGAACTAAATTTAACAAAAAATAAAATAATTTCGTAATAAAAAACTACAGAGGCGCGGTAAAACAAATGGGAAAGAAACATGGGAAGAGTAATTTTGTAATAATAATTTGACTCGAGTCGGGATCGAGTGAAATTTATATTAAAAATAAATTTTAAAAAATAAAATAATTTCATAATAAAAACTAAACTCGATCCAAACTAAAGTTAATATTATAAAATAAATTTAAAAAATAAAATAATTTTATAAAACAAACTTGACTCAATCTTGACTCGTGTCAATATTATGAAAAAAAATTTTTAATAATTTTGTAATAAAAACTTGACTCGATTTGAGTCAAGTTTTATTACAAAATTATTTTAAAAATTTTTTTATTTTATAATATTGACTCGAGTTGGGATAGAGTTAAGTTTTTATTACGAAATTATTTTATTATTTTTAATTTATTTTGTAATAAAAACTTGACTTGAATATGGATCGAGTTAAGTTTTTATTACAAAATTATTTTATTTTTTTAAAAAAATTATTTTGTAATATTGACTCGCGTCAGGATAGAGTTAAATTTTTATTACGAAAAGGGGGGGGGGTAGTTTCTTAACTCGATCCTCACTCGTGTGAACTTTTTATTACGAAATAAATGATAAAAAATAGAATAATTTCGTAAAAAAAACTTGACTCAATCCCATGTGTGACCGAATCAAGTTTTTATTACGAAATAAATTTTAAAATTTTAAAATTTTATTACGAGTCAAGTTAAAATTTATTTCGTAAAAAAACTTGACTCGATCACGCGCACGATCGAGTCAAGTTTTTTTTTACTAAATTATTTTATTTTTTAAAAAAATTATTTTGTAATAAAAAGTTGGTTTGAGTCATGATTAAGTTAAATTTTTATTACTAAACTACCCCCCTTTGTTTTGCCATGCCACCCCACAACTAACGACCTCGCCACCGGTCACCCGCTAGTTAATGCTATCACCGCCTCGCCCATGGGGGGTGTGGGGGATCACGAGGGTAGGGCATATGCGCTGCCCCATGTAGGCCGTTGGATCTAATCCAACGGTCCACAACAACTCCCCATAGCACCCCCCTTCCCATTTTTAAGTCGCCTCGCCCTGCCCTACTTCACCCCGCCTCCCTCCCCTGCCACCCCCTGCCCCCACCTCTGTCAACTTTTTAATAAAAACTTGATTCAATCTCGACTCGAATCAATAGTATGAAATAATTTTTTTAAAAAAATAATAACTTCCTAATATTATATAGAGTCAAAGTTTTTATTAATAAATTACTTTCTTATTAATTTTTTTTCATATTATTGACTCGAGTCGAGATTGAGTAAAGTTTTTATTACAAAATTACTTTATTTTTTAAAAAAATTATTTCATACTATTGACTCGAATCGAGATCGAGTCAAGTTTTTATTACAAAATTATTTTATTTTTTTAAAAAAATTATTTCATACTATTAACTTGAGTCAGGATCGAGTCAAGTTTTTATTACGATTTTTTTAAGAAAATATATTTCATATTATTTACTCGAATAGAGAACGAGTCAAATTTTTATTATAAAATTATTTTATTTTTTTTAAAAAAATTATTTCATATTATTGGCTCGAGTCGAGATCGAGTCAAGTTTTTATTACGAAATTACCATCCTCATTTTCTCCTATATTTTCCCCCTGTTCCTTCCCTCCTCCTGCCGCGCGATTGCCCGCGACCTTGTCGGGTGCCGGCGGGTGGACACCTGGACACGACAAGGCAGGGGCAGGGGGAGCCGCAGCACCGGGCGAGGCTAGGAGGGGGAGGCCGCGGTGCAGCCAGGGTGGTGGGGGTAGGGGGTGGCAGGGGAGGCGGGCGGGGCAGGGAGGCGAGTCGAGATCGAGTCAAGTTTTTACTATGAAATTATTTTATTTTTTTAAAAAGAATTTATTTCGTACTATTGACTCGAGCCGAGATCGAGTCAAGTTTTTATTATAAAATTATTTTATTTTTTGTAAAAAAATTTATTTCATATTATTGATTCGAGTCGAGATTGAGTTAAGTTTTTATTATAATATTATTTTATTATTTTTTAAAAAATATATTTTATACTACCGATTCGAGTTCGAGATCGAGTCAAGTTTATATTATGAAATTATCATCTCCCGTTTTTCTCCCCAGTTTCTTCCCTCCTCCCGCCGCATGACCGCCAGGGGCCGACGGGTAGACGGCTTGACACAACCGGGAGGGGCGGGGGAGCCGCAACCCCGAGCGAGGCCAGGAGGGGGAGGCCGTGATGTGGCCAGGGTGGTGGGGGCAGTGGGCACGACAGCTGGGGCGGGGCAGGGGGTGCTGGCGGAGAGGCTGGGGCGGGGGCAAGGGGTGGCAGGGGCGGCGGGCTAGGGTGAGGGCAGGACCGGCGGTTAGGGCGGGGGGCAAGGGGTGGTAGGGGAGGTGGGGGAGGTGGCTGGGGCAGGGCAGGGGATGCGGGCGGGGCGGGGGTAGGGGCGGCAGCAGGGTGGGTGCAAAGGAGGCTTACAGGGCGGGGGCAAGGGAGGCCTGCAGGGCAGGTTCAGGGTTGGCCAGTGGGAAGGGGCAGGGGGCGGCCGGTGGGTGGGAGCCAGGAGGGTCCGAAAGTAGGGCGAGGTAGAGTGCGCTTGAGGGAAACTGGTGATTTGGATGATTGATCCAGGCCATTGGATCGAAATCTAACAGCCTGGATACGATGCGCTGCCAATTAAGGTAGCACATAGCAGTATTTGTGTATATATATATATATATATATATATATGCGTAGAGAGGGAATTGAAGATGGCTCTGCTCCCCTGTAGTTGACGACCATGGACAAAAAACCACGAGGAAATGGACACGAGATGAACCCTACAGCAGTTAATGTCTTTCTGTCTGCGCCACCCCACCACGATTCATATATCGTAATCACTGACACGAATGGTTTGTCCGGAGCGTGTTTTAGAGACGAGAAGCAACGTGTTGTGGCCAGGCGCGGCCTATGGTTAATGACGAACACAAGCACGACGGAAAGCGATGGACGAAGGCGGGCCTACGAGATTGACCGGTCACATGATAAAAAATGCAAATTACCAGCCTAAAAACAAGATAGATTCCATGTGTCAGTGTTTTTATCTATTGACTTAGTATAAGGATAGTTTCATATTATGTTTCAGCCAAACCAATTTGTCTCTTTTATTTCGATTCAAGTAATAACTATTTTGATTCTCATTTACTAAGATTTTTTTTCATATAATTTATATTAAAATTTAATTGTATAATTAAAATGCCTTAAATTAACATAATTATGAATGATAGAGAATTTAATCACACATATTTTCATTTAAAATTATTATCATGTTTTTATGTTATTTTAAATTTAATTAAATTTATAGAAAAATTTAGAATATATATAGTCAAAATTTTTATTTTAATTTATATAAAATATTTAACTTTGAGTCCAACAATGTAGAATAGGATTTAATGTGGAGCTATGCTTTAAGTTAAAATTTTTTGAGTTGTCACACCTAAACCCCTTATAGAACATCCTGATTTTTATTCACCTAAGAACCAGAATAAAAATGTCATAAACGAGTTGTGTCATGTCTAAAGTAAGTAGTCTATAAGACTTGATAAATAATATAAATCAAAACAATTTGTTTGGTATTAAGAAAATGGAAGACATTAAAAGCTCATCAAATATAATAAATACAAGCATGAAAGAAAGTAATTAAGCTAAGTTCAAAGGTGTATATTGTTTATCTACCCTCTCGCCAAAGCTAACTCAAAATCATGAAATGGACATATATAATGAGAAAAATATCAATAATGAGTGTTACTAGTTCAAAAATAACTAATAGTCAAACTAACACAGGAGAGCTGACTTGTTAAATGAAAATATTTATATATTCCTTCAAAGCATCCTCATAAGCGCTCCAATTAGGAGCAGTCGACCACGCATGACAATGTCCCCTTTCTATCTCTTCTTATATCTCATTACCTCTCTCACATCTCACTCGAAAAGTCGAGAAAATCATATATAGGCCTGGGAAGGGATTTATATAATAGGCTTTAAAGGCAACTTGCGATGTATCTTGTTTTCAAAATCAAACTCGAGGATCTCATCCTCAAGGGTTATTAATCACAGAAGTAAAATGCATTTAAATGTTCCATGTTAAGTGGGGTCTGATAAATCAGTCATTTAACACGTTTTGCATTCTAGAAATCAAATCAGTAATAGAGTAAAGTGATAAAAACTAAAAAGAGTCTTAACAAACATGTAGTCTAAGTTCCAATTGTAACGTCTCATCTACGGTGAGCTTGGACTCCGAAACCTATATCGAAACCCACTGATGCATACTCGTGGTATGAGCTCACATCATCAATACACTATAATAAATAAGAAAGTGCTAAATAAACCTACAACTAAACATACAACATTTAAATCAAGACATAATAAAGAAAATAACTAATAATAAATAATGAATAAATAAATACATACATTCATGAATAAATAAATAAATAATAAATACATAAAAATAACAATACTCTAATTATAAAATAATCATTATATTATATAAATACATGGCTAAACACGAGTAAATATTATATATATTTATGTTAGTAAGCACATAAATAAATAAATAAATACATAATTATTTGATAAATAACTAAATAATAAAAATAATAATATCATAGTTATCCAGTACGAAATACATAATTACATACAAATAAGTCATAACATACATGCAACTAACAAAAAGATAAGTATATGTATATATATATATATATATACAATTTTATAAACATAAATAAGACTAATATTACTTAGTAAATATATCATTAATAATAATAAATAATCATGTAAATATTCATCATATATGATAAACATATAAAAATAAATAAATAAATAAAAATACTCACAGCATCAAAATATGCTAAATGAGGTGAATATACATCTCAACTAATGTACAAGTTCTCGAATTATCGAAAATGATCCAAATCTGAAAACGGCCAATCGTGTCAACCTGGGTGAGTTGAGCCAAGTTGACTTAGCTGAGTCAAGCAATAGTGCTAGCCCGAGTAGTTGGATGCAGACACAGGCTTAAGCATGACCATGGGACTGCTAGGCAGATGATCTAGGTCAGGTACGCAGACGCAAATGCGGGTATATAGGTCTGATAGGGCATGTGACATCCATCGCTGGAAAACACCAATGGTAGCATGGCTGGGGTCGCTGCCAGTTGGGATCGATGGCCAAGGCAACAAGGATAATGGTGATGGTGGCTGCGATTGGTGGAGTCCGGCCACTGGTTGGTCAGAAAACTGGTGAAAAGGGCAAAATTGTCGTTGGATGAGGTGGCATTGCCGTCGGAGATCGCGGCTACAGCGGTGATCATGGGTGGTCTCAAAATGAAGGTCTTGGCATAGGAAAGCTGTCTAGGTGGTTGGATCAGCCGAAAGTGACTCACCGGGGCCAAAAAATTGCTCGAACAAGTGGCATCGATGGTGGAAACCGACTGTAAAAATGTTGTTGCTAGCGGTGACTATGGCAATGCTAGTGGTCATGAGAGGTATTGTAACACCCCGTTCTAGTTCACCCGTGAACCGACCCGAAAATGTCACCGGCCATTGAACTGTTCGCATAAACTACTTGATTTGGTTAAGCCAACCCAGATCTCCCCTCGGTGTCTCAAAATGGTAGTGCATGTATATAATGCGTGAATGATATGCTTGGGTTTTAACGTGGCCCTACGTGCATGCCATGATATGCTATTGTGCACAAAATAGAATAATCGAGAAAACCGGTTCGAAAATAAATAATATTTAAATAAAATAAAATGGACCGAATCTTTCCTAAAAGTTCAATAGGGTCAACCTATCTATGGCAATAATAAATATTTATATCGATATAATTACAAAACATGACATTTTTATTTCAGTTTCATTCTAGTTTCATTCCACAGACTAAATGTTCATAGCATATCATAGAATAATCTAAAACAATCTCATCATTCATACAGCTTAGAAAGCATCATTTCCATTCATTACGTGAGGTAGGTTCATGTGTGCAATGGCTTTACTACTCCTCTGCAGTCTTGACAACACTCAGTGTTCGAGATTTTCACCTACATATATAATAGAAAACCGTCAGTAACGAGTGTTCACTGATCCAGAAAATAACTAATATTAAACTGGCACAGGATAGCTAACCCTTCTATTGAATAAAAATCTTATATACTTTCTCAAGAGCTCTCACAAGGGCAATAATAGGAGTCGTCGTCCTCAAGTGGTAGTGCCCCCTTTTCATAACTTTATCTTTCCATAACATTCTCTTTCCTTGGCCATTTAAAGTATCAAAATCATTGGCATTCATCTCAGCCCTCTACATCCTCCGTATTACGTTGCACTTTGGGCTGGGTCGTTACAAGTACTCTCAGACAGTCACCTTTAACACCCTTTGAACCAAGTCTGGACATGAGCTGTACTAAATAGTACCGGTAAACCTCCACATTTCTCCAGGTGTGAGGAACTCAAAATGGGAGTTGTCAGGGTCCTTCGAGATTGGAGCATCCCGCTCACTAATCCAAAGCCCGCTTTGACAAGCACGTGCCCACTTGCGTAGCACGGTTGTCAAATTCTCACTATCTCTCATCTTATTGAAAACTCAATAGAAACTATATAGTAGGCTTGGGAAGGGATTTATATAATAGGCCCGAAGACAACTTGTGGTGGATCTTATTTTCGAAAACATACTCGAGGGATCTCATCCTCAAGGGTTATTAATCCAGAAAAATATTCGACTAAATGGCCTGAGCTAATTGGGATATGATAAAACACCACTCAACTAGTCCTACAATATGTAAAAATTAAATCATGATTGAATAGAACAATAAATCAAGTGCGAGTCCTAAACGGACCTAATAAAAGTTCTAATCGTGTCCATGCGTATGGGCGGTGAGCTCCTACTCCGTACCTACACATCAAATCTAGAAGCTAACACCCACTAAATAAATGATGCATCAAACTCATCAAGAATATCACACATACACTGCAATCATCATCTAACAATAGTCAAACAATCATCAATGTAAAAATATCTCATCCTCTTCATCCCAATTTAATTATGTTTTTCTAAGTTATGTTGCAGTCAATTAGCATGCTCAAATTTAATTTACTTAATTAGATCACTAACTGTCAATCAAATTATGTAAATCATCATTTCATTCATAATCAAACATTTATCACAACAATTAATCATTCCTATCATGCTATGCTAATAATTATAAATTTTAAATAATTAAATCGGATAAAAGTCTATACCTAATCATTAGTCACACGACGATGGGGACAAGGTTGTGGCTAGATCAAGTGAGAATTGTGGGGATGAGGGAAGGAAGAAAAGAAGAAGGAAGTTGGGTTAGAACGATGATGGTGGCTGAATGACAGAAGTATGGAATATATAGATGTCAAGGTGAAAAAAATGAATGGTCAAGTGAAAAAACGAATGGTCAGTTGAGAATAACGAATGGTCAGGTGAGAAAAACGAATGGTCAGGTAAGAAAAATGAATGGTCAAGTGAGAAAAATGAATGGTTGTCTCGTAATTAAAACTTGACTCGACTTCAAAATAATACTAACTCGTAAAAAGAAATCTCATAAAATATAATACACATCAATGACATGCTCTATAACTAATAGCCCACCCAAATTGCCCGTAACACATCCCAATACATTATTCGGCCTAAAAATAATTATAGAATTTAATTAAAATAAATAAAGAAAAACCTGGCATACTCTCATATATTCTAATAACTCATTCTGCTGCTATCTTACTGGCGTTATCATCATATATTTGGGCACACATGACTCTCATGGTTCACAACACAAGACCGCCTCGACGCACTATGCGTGTTTTGAAATTGACCCGACTGAAAATAACAGTTGAACCAACCGGTTAAGACTATAAAACCCTGACTCGGGTCACAGGTTTTACAATATGTGAGTATGATGATATGTGAGTTCCGTTTGATCTGTGAGTTTCATTTGATGAAGAGGAGATTGCCAGACGATGATAGTTTCAGGGTTGCTCAATGTGTGAAGGGGAGTTATTGGGTTTATCCCACATCGGTCGTGGATGATATTAGTGACTTATATATAGGCTACTAGGAAAACCTTATTCTTAAAGTTAACTTTTGGATTAAGAGAGACCCGTGACACATATTGTAAATCCCTTTTGGGCGCCGAAAGGGCCCAACCATTGGTACTTGTATGTCAACCTCCTTTTATTAAAACAAAGCTTGGATTTTTATTTTTGGTCTTATTTGCGTTTCAACATTTTCAACCCATCAACCACCTTACATTAAAGCACTTGTTTTTTTATTCTCCCATTCTGTTTCAACCTTTTTTGTCTCGTAGATGATTCTAACTCCAAAATAATTTTTTTGGACCTTAATTCTATCTAATTCAGAATTATTATTATTATTCTTTATTATAGGAAAGTGTTGGACTATAATTCTACCTGAATTACAAATTTTAAAATTTTTAAAAATTAAAATATATAATTATAATATTAAATTAAAGTTTGTTATTTGATAACGTATACTTAAGAGAATAATTCTATCAAAATTAAGAAAAACTTTTAAAAAAATAAATTTTACTTAATATAAATTTTACTTAATTATTAATGTTTCTACTTATTAAAATTGAAATTAATTTTAATATTGTATATAACAATATTTTTGTTAAAATTAAATAAATATTCATTTTTTTATTTTAAAATATAATAATAATATTTTTGTAAAACCTGGGGAGTAGGCTTGGTATTTATGCCCAATTCGTTGTTCGGTCGATCCGATCAGCATGTGTGTTGGACTTAGACATCGATCTCGACATGTGTTAGGAGGGTCCTTGTGTGTTGTTTTGGACTTAGACATTAGTTGTGTCTGTTGTTGAGTTATTCCAGTTGTTCCCAATTACTGAGCCGGTGGTCATGTTATTTCTCTTGTTTAGAGTAGCTTAGGGCAGTGTTGCTCGCAATCACGTTAAGTTGTGTTGCATGCAGTTCGGAATTGCCTCTTACTTCTAGATGTGCCTTAGAAGCCTCTCAAGCAACCCAATTGTTTTCCCCAACCTTTCCCCCCTCATGTCCCCCTTTCCCCCTTATTTTGCCTGGTTTGGACTAGCACCAATGCTCAAGGCTTGGAACCATGACGCTGGTGAATGTGCTGCTCCCCAAACGTGTGCTCAGAACCACAACACTCACATGTTAAGTATCGTGGCTGTAAAACCTCGGATTCAGGTTAGGGTTCTACTTGCTTGTTGCTTTGCCTGATCGGGCCAGCTTTAAGTCGGTCAAGCTAGACCAGCTTTTAGTTTGTTGCTTTGCCCATTTTAGGCTAGTCTTGAGTCGATTCGAGCAAGACCAGCTTTTAGATCATGAGTATGTAGTCCAGATGGTCGTATGAGTTTGTTATGGAGGTTGAGTATTCCTGATATAAAGATGATAGCTTCATTTATGCTATAGAAGAGCATGAGTTATCAGTGTGTATTTGAGATATATGAGTTTTTTCCCTTGTGTTAGCCGAGGATATTATGGCTAGATCTAGGTTGTTGGAGCATTTAGTATCAGTTTGGGCCTTTTCAAGGTACCTCTTTTGAATGCATCATAGTGATTTCAGACTACCATATTGGCCTTGTGGGCTGAACATGATTTGAGTCTCAAATCTTCGTCCGATTGAGTACTACATTTCGAGGTCCATTAAGTATTCTTGCCTCGATTTCCATCCATAGAGCCACTTTTAGACTTCGAGTCTCCGAGTTTTCTATATGTGTGTATGTGTGTGTGTCTATATATATATATATATATATATTGCATATAACTTAGGGGAACCCCCTAGGCCCACGAGTTGTTGGACATTCATATCGCACCATGTGAAGATTAGAGTCATCCACGTCAGCCCTAGCTTTCACCCAATTATTTTTCAGAGATTTCTCCTGTATTTTCATAACATTTTTCACCCTTAGCACCGCCATCACTTTGGCTCACTGCCGACGAGTCTTTTGCCCTCCTCCAACAACTTGACAGGTATGATCATGACTGCCTCGTGGCTGACTATTAACCCATACCCGTCACCACCACCAACACTGATGCAGTCATCACTGGCAATGCCAATTTTATCGTTGATTTCCCCTGCTGCCACAACCTTTTGGGCCTTTCAGACATTGACGAGACTGACCACCCTCATAACACCCCGATTCTGGTTCATGCTTGGGAATCGAACTAGAATGTCACTAGTCCTGGTTAGGTTGACTAAGGCGAACATAACTTCTACGAATTTACTCTTCGCGTTTCAAGATGGAAAATGTCAATCGCTATGCATAGATGAATGCACAAAAATAAACCTATCAAGCTATTACATGGATGACATGCCAACCAATTCACATACTAAATAATTACGATGAAAGTTGATAAAATGCTTAAAATAAAATGAATTGAGTCTCTCCTAAAAGTGCAGTTAAGGGCCACTCTATCAAATCAACATGTATATGTGTGTGTGTGTGTGTCTATATATATATATATATATATATATATATATATATATATCATACATTTTCATTCGCATAATTTTCTAATCTGCTGTATTCTGAGGCTTGGGTCTCAACTCACCTGTGCATTCTATTCATATTTCTCATCAATTCTGGGTCTTGACTTACTTGTTGTACTTATTCAATGTCTAAACATATTTATTAACATGTCATCATTAATAAATAGGTGAGGAGTGAGGAGAAGGGAATTGGGTGAGGAGTATGGTGGTGGCTGGATGGTGACAGTGTCGAAGGTTTGGAATAAACTTGGCACACATGACTCTCATGGTTCATAATGCACGACCGGCCTCAGCTCGGTACGCATGTTTTGAAATTCACCAGACTGAAAATAACAGTTGAACAACCGGTTCAGACTATAAAACCATGACTGATGATTAGGCATTGAAAGTTATTTGATTGTTTTATGATTTTGGTGTGCTTGTAAATAGGTGCGAATTTAAATTTAAATGCATGTTAACGAATGATAATAATGAATTAGAGTTTGAATTTAAATGCATGTAAATAGATGTTGTCTTGTATGGATTGATGAGGAGTATAGCATTCATGCAATATACTGGGTACACATGTATTAGAGTATAGCATTCATGCTCAATACGCATGTATTTAGTCTTGATGTGTAATTACAAAGTAAGAGCTTGCCGCCTAGGCGCGAGGATACGATCGGAGCTTCTACCAGGTCCGTTAGGACTCGTTTCCTGTTTTATGCTCTATTCTATTTTGTATTGTGTTAATACTTGCAAGGCCAGTTAAGTTGCGTTTTATCGAATCCTACTTAAGCCAGGTCATTTAATCAATCGATCTTTCAGGATTAATAACAAATGAGATCCCTCGAGTATGTTTTCAAAAACATGATCCACCATTGCCTTTGGGCCTATTATATAAATCCATTCCCAAACCTATATATATAATTTTATCGCATTTCAATGACATGAGAGATGGTAAAACTGACTCGTATGTACCATGAGCGGGTGCATGTGCTAGTCAAAGCAAGCTCTGGATTAGTGAATGGTTTGTTACAATCCTAGGGGATCCTGACAACTCCCGTTTTGAGTTCCTCACACCCTGAGAAACGTGGAGGTTTACGAATACTATTTTGTATAGCACATGTCCGGACTTGTGGTTCAAAGGGTACTAAAGGCGATTGCCAGAGAGTACTCGGTCTTCGTGCTAAAGGCCAGGAGAATTTTGGAGGAAAGGAGAGGGCTTAGGATATACTAGTAGTCTCGAGGGACCAGAAAATGAAATGAAAAAATTTCAAGAGCGACATCTGCAGTAGTAGAACAGTCAATTCACGATGCTATCGGGTCTATAACCTAGTGGCTCCTCAGTAGGTGCCCTTCAGAGAGTTCACAAGAAGTATATGAATGTTTTTCTTCATATGAGAGTTTGCTCTCATAGCCAGTTTAATATTAGTTATATTTTTGGACCAGTAACACTCGTTACTGATGTGTTTTTATAATATGTGTAGGTGATGATCATGAGTAGGATAAGTTAGCCATGATAGAGGAGCAGTGATGTCTCTTGCACACACGCACACGTGGTGATTGAATGTTGTTTTGACTGTGTTAATTGTGTTGTTTTGTTATTATGAACAATGAAATACTTATGAAGATTGTGGTAAATAGAAATAAATTGTGATATTATGATTTGAAACAGACATTAGTGTGCAAGTCGAATGATAAAAGTGAAATGTAGATAGAATGAACAAGTGGGTCGAGACCCAAATGTCGAGAATGTTTTGATGTGATTGAATTAAATGTTTATATGAAAAATATGATGCAACGAATGTATATTAATGTATATAATTATACATGATGTATATAATTTTATCGATTTTCATCAAAAATTTTTTGGTAGGCAAATTGGTTGTCATGTCATTCATGTAGTAGCATGTTAGGTTTTTTTTTATTCATTCATCCATGCATAGCGATAGATATTTTCTATCTCAAGACGCCAAGAGTAGATCCACATGGTTGGGTTTGGGACCAATGACATTCCAGTTCAGTTCCTAAGTCGTGAACTGGATTTAGGGTGTTACAAACATTTTGAGACGAGCCCATTGACCTTGCAGCCGAAATCGTCACCTATGACTCCACCTTCTTGGCGGCAATTTTTGTGCATTTTCAGCCATTTACTGGCCAACCACCGGCCGGACACCGCCAATCACCACCACCAGGACCTTCCCTATGCCTTCGTCTCTGTTTTTCAGGGAGAGACACTAATGGCAGTGTGGGCTGTTTGCCCGTGCCCACGGTCAGTTCGTGTCCACCCAGCCAATTCGTGCCTGCGATCGCATTCGCCTATCTGCCAGCCCGTGTCCATATCCACCGAGTCTAGCTCAACCAACCTAGCCAGTTGACTCGACCAACTCAACTTAGTTTGACTTGGTTGACTTGCCTAGATTGACTTGGATCCTTATTTTAGCCGTTTTCATTCGTTTTTGTCGGTTTCTCGACTGTTTTCAATAATTAATTAATTTTATTTATTTATTTATTATTATTCATTTCTTGTTATTTATATTTTTGTTGATTATGATGAATGATTATATGATTATTTATTATTATTGGTAATGTATTTATTTGTTGATATTATTTTTGTTCATGTTTGTCTTATTTAATTTAATTAATTGATTAATTATTAAATATTTGCTTGCTTGCGTTATTATTTATAGGTGTTAAGTCATATATTCGTATATTTAATAATTATGTTAATATTATTCCTTATTAATTGTTATTAATTATTTATTCAATTATTTATTTATTTACTTACTTTTGTATGCGTTAATATTAACTCGCGTTTAGTCACATATTATTCTCATTATTCAGGAATAGTGTGTTGTTTATTTTACGTATTTATTATTCATCCATATATTTATGATTTTATTTATTATTTATTATTTAATTATTTATTCATTTTAGTGGGTTTTTAAAATGTTATTTGTTATTTATTATTTTCTTGATGTTACTTGTCTACTAATATTTTTAGTAATGTTTTTTTATTTATTTGACTTATTTATTTATTTGTTTATTATTTTCATGTGCCTCATTTTGCGTGTTAGTGTTTAATTGTAGATTTGTTTCGCGTTGTCCTTTATTGTAATGTTATTATTGATGTGAGCACACACCACGATCATGCATTATATAAAGTTGTTAGTCTTTTACTTAATAGTGGGTCCGATGTGAGTGGCTATGACATTGGAGCTTGGACTACAGTTCCGTTAGGACTCTTCTTAGATTTACAGTACATGTGTTAAGTGACTATTTTGTTGAACCCCACTTAACATGGGACATTTAGACATATTTTACTTCCGTGATTAATAACCCTTGAGAATGAAATCCCTCGTGTTGTTTTCGAATCTAGCTCCACTTCACACCGCCTTCGGGCCTATTTATATGATTCACTTCTCAGCCAGATATATAGTTTTCATCGTGCTTTATAGTGTGCTGAGAGTTGGTAAATTTGACATTGTATATATCATGAGAGGGCGCATATGCAAGTCAAAGCTAACTATGGATTAGTGAGAGAGTTGTTTCATTCTCAAGGGATCTTGACATCTCTACAACTTGAGCTTCCTCACACCCAAAGAGGCATGAAGTAGATGGGTATTATTGTGTACAATGCATGTATAGACTTGTGGTATCAAAGGGTCCTAAAGGTCACTACCGGAGAGTATTCGACCATTGTGCTCTTAGCCAGAAGTTATATGGAGGTTTGGAGAGGGTATAGGTTACGTGGTTTTTACTGAGAGTGGGACTAGTTATTTTCGAGAGAGGCATTTGCCAAAAGTGGCATAGTACTAGTTTAGTTCGGGATGCTGTCGAGTTTGCAGCTTGATGGCTCTCCAGTACATGCCTTTTGAGAGTTCACATGGAGAATATATATATGGTTTTCTTTACTCATGGAATATTAAATTTCACTTGCCAATTTCAATTAGTTATTTTCTAGATCAGTGACATTCGTTAGTGACGTTTTTCTTATTATATATGTAAGTCTTGTATTCCTATGTCTTGGGTCGGCTTTGGTAGAAGGACAGATAGATGCTACACTCACGTGTGCTCAATGTGCCATTGTTTTTTTCTTGTTTTTATTGGTGCTTGATGTATTTTCATGTATATTTAGTAATGTCTTTCATGTTTTTATGGGGCTTTGATCTGTTTTATCATTCGAGCCTCATAGATTAATTGATTTATACATGACTCGACTTGATCGTAATAGTTTTGATTCAGTTCTTAGGTGAACCAAAATTGGGATGTTACAATGGCACTATATTCATGGGTAGGGTTGACAAAACCCAGCCGCGCCGTCCCCTTCTCTTCTCTTCTTCTTCCTCTGCCTTCCTCCACTCTTCTTGGCCACAATTGCCAACTCGTTAGTACCCTTTTACCCTCCTCCTCCTCCTCCTCCTCCTCCTCCTCCTCCTCCCTCTCTTGGGTTCTCCTTCCCCGTCAAGGTATGCTTCTTCTGCCCATGTTTCTTTTATTTTTGGGCATGATCATGATTGTTTGCAGGTAGGTGACTGCTCATGTCTGTGATCAAAGGAGGTGGACGGATTGATAGGGTCATGATGGGGTATGTTACATGTGTTTGTATTGTGTTCAGTTTTGTATCTGATCCTCGAGATTTCGGAACTTCTGTATTTGAGAACTACAGGTTACATCATGTATGTATGATGGGTAGGTGCCCTAGAGCCTATGTTAGTGTACTTGATATGCCATGTGTGGTTTGCGATTTATTATTTTATTATTATTATCGTCGTGCAAGGTGTTAACTTTGGGGCATTCTAACAATTGTCTATAGGGTGTGTAAGCCTCAAAGTCCCGGAACATGACGAAAAACAATTAAGGTACCCAAGGCATATTTTGATGTAGCTGTGTGTGTGTGTGTGTGTTATAGAGGAACGTGGACCGGAGTAGTTTATGGTTCATGCTGCTTGAATGGTCCACGTGAAGACCGAGTGTTAGGTTTGACGTTTTGACACGTGATGATGCCTTTGTGTATTTAATTTCTATATGTGGGCTATGTAGAACAGGTAACCATGACCCAGTGTTTACTTTACTTTAAGATTAGTGTCATCTAAGAATAAGTTGCCTAATTCAAAGGTTGAAACTAAGTATAAGAACCGGATCATGCATATTCATTACGAAAAGCTCAATCTCTTAGCTGTAATGGAGGTATTGCCTTTATGTAGCTTGGAGTGATCATTGCATATGTAAAGCCACCCTCTTAGTTGTAGAGGAGGTTTTACCTCTTTTGAGACTCAGAATGCTGATGTTAGGATCCTTAAGAGTAGGAGCCTTCCTATGGTATTTTGATCAGAACACTTTGTGTATGAAAGCCATGTAAGATTACCGTCTTAAACCTCCTTGAAATTGAGATCCATTTCTATAAAGTTTGTATGTTGGTAGTCCATCTGCATTATAACATCAAAATTCTATTTGTTCTTTAGGCTGAATTGAAGTGTTACAAGAAGGGCCTACGTAAAGAAAACACACAAGCCAACTTCATGGAGAATGCCCAAATGAAATGTAAATGTGCTGTGAATGTGCAAAACACAACTATGATGAGTTCTATGTGATGAATGGAAATTTAGAAATGCTGTGAGTTTTTTTTTATAAATCATGAAATTTATATTGGTATTTTTCCACGGTCATATTTACAGGGGAGACTCTCATGGGTTTTTTCCAAGAATCTTAGTTCCTTTTGTAATTTCGACTCATTTAGGATGTCTCATTTATAGGAGCTCAGCCTTAGAAATCTACGTATGCATTTGTGTCTTTTTGTCTTGGCATTAGAATGATAGGGTTTTAGTCTTTTGCCCTTTGAGAGGTTTAGATCCCAATGTCTAGATTTTATATTTTAATAGGGTATGAATTAGA